>KZ105193.1:16941-109520 GCA_000504405.2 Mycosphaerella sp. Ston1 | reverse complement strand
AGGCAGTATACTATACCGATACTACTAGTATATTTCTGCTACCTGTATAATATTATATAATGCTAGACAGTAGATAAAACGAGTACAGTTACTATCGTATACTGGATACTACCCCCTCTACGCTAAATATACTTAGGATCTATACTTAAGTTGTTGCAGACAGGGTACTAAAAATCCGCCGTAAGCAAGCCGACTTAAGAGCAATGAAAGTGAAAGAACAACAGCAGCAGCAGCTGTAGGTGTAGCGTAGCTTGTACATTCACAATACTAATCTTCATTCTGTTCTTCACGTACAATCCCTTCTACAACGCTTGGTATCCCTCTTTCTAGTTAAGGTACGTGTCCTTTTCCAATTACAGCTGGTATGCGTTCCGTTCGATATGATTTAATGAGCTCATGCAAGCTCGTTGCCATCTCTGTATTCCCGTCCATAGTTTGGTCGAGCTTTGAATAGAAGGCTGGAACCCTATGCCTATTTCTCACTCAGAGTCCAGATGCTCTCGAGCGCCATCCAACACGTGGCGACACGCGATAACATTATTGAACACTGCAATCTCAATCTGCTCTGCTAGTTCAACGCAGCTACGCGGCCACTGCAAAAGGCAGCGCGACTCAGTCAACTGGTGACAGGCCAAGTCCAAAGCGATAGGCCCTGTCAATACGCTTGCAACTGTACAGAATGTCAGCACGTCGGGAGTGCTCTTCTCATGTGGAATTCGGGAGTGCTCTTCTTACGTGGAATGAACCTGTAGTTCGCACTTAGCCAGCGTCTTGGAGAAGCTGTTGATCCCCATCGCACAACTCTTCGACGCAAAGAGGCTCTGCCGCACCCAGGCTGATTTTGGCTCGCCCGTTTACATCCTCAGATACCTAGCTGGACCTGCCAACTTCCACTCAACGATAGTGCGGTATGGTAGTTCGGTTGTTTCGTTCCGCGGGGGTTCACGTGATCCGACAGAGGTCTGCCAGCTCCCCTCTCATAGATGGATGTCGCTCGCCGTGGGTGCCTATACATGATTGAAGCTGGCCTCAGGTGTGGATCAGTTGAGTAGTAGGAAAGTATCTGCAATATCTACTGCAGAACGCTCATTACAAGCGCATCAGCGTGGTAGGGGCTGATGTCCAGCAGCAACTGTGCTCGGTCCGTCGTCTGACATCGGCATCGGTATAGGTAGCTCATCGTCCTTCTTCTCTTCATGATTGACGAACAAGAAAGACAAAACCACAATACACGCGCCCAGCCAATACCACGGACCTGCCGTCTGGTGGTCCAGAACGATTTGACCAATCAAGGAAAGTGGTATTGTCATGCTTAAACCAACAGTGACGACAATTGGCGAAGTCAACAATACAGCATACGCCCATGCCATGTCGCTGACCAGGCTGCCTGCCGAGTTCAACATGACAACCATAACCACTCTCCAGTCCGGTGGCAGCTGAAAAGTTTCGATCCCCGTGTAGTGGAAGAGGATGAACCCAGGCCAAAGACAAAGGACATTGATGAGGCCTACAAAGCCGAAGAATACTGGCATATTGACACGGCTTTCATCTCCAATGCGCTTTTTCATGAACACAGCATAGAGACCGTA
The DNA here is from genome assembly GCA_000504405.2 of Mycosphaerella sp. Ston1. Taxonomy (NCBI): domain Eukaryota; kingdom Fungi; phylum Ascomycota; class Dothideomycetes; order Mycosphaerellales; family Mycosphaerellaceae; genus Mycosphaerella; species Mycosphaerella sp. Ston1. The sequence goes on along the minus strand of KZ105193.1, from coordinate 107,931 downwards.
CATGACAGCTGATAGGAAGGCCAGAAAGTCTCCAATCGCTATCTCGCGTAGTGTCTTTTCGGGGAAATCGCCTCGATGCTCGTCGTCGTTGGTCTTACCAGACAGATCCAGACTCGAAATGACAATGATTCCGGATAGGGATGCCAGGACTCCCAGGAGTTTGCGCACCGTGAAGCGTTCAACCCTGAAGATGGCTCCGAAGAGGAGTGTGAAGACACTGCTGGTGCTCGTGAGGATGGTCGACGAAGCCACAGTGGTATATTGCAAACAGGCAGCCACGAAGTAGTTGGCGAGAAACCACAGTATACAGAACTCGCCGCTCAACTTGAAGATTTCATGCAAAGTAAGTGGATCCTCAGCTGGGTCCGCAGCAGAAGGGGTGTGCATGTGCTTAGCGTTGAGCACATCGCTCGTCTCCAGGGGCAGCTCGAGGAGCGCATCGGTGCTGCGCAGGACTGGGCTGTTGGGGTAGTTGCGCTCGTCTCCCTCTTCCTGCTTCAAAGGGGTATACCGCCGCTGTAGAGTGTTTCGTAGCTCATCTCTCCACCGCCTCAGATCTTCCGGATTTTGGTAGGCCTTTCTGATCAAGATCGGTATCAGGGGGAGAATGAAGAATGAAGTGTTGACATAGGTGACGAAATATGGCTTCGAGTAGGTGTCGTCGGAGAAGATGGAGCTTGCGAGGAAATTCGTGCTGGTCCAGCCAAATATGGTCACGCCCAACAGGAGCATGCCCACTGCTCTCCTCCATTTGCCAAGGTCCATGACGCTTTTCGATGTTCTGACACTGCGGACGCTGCTCGCGACGTTGCCCATTCTACTACCATCTTCATAATGAGATCCATCGCCGTGTCCTCCGTGTTCTCCTGCGGCGAAAGCAGGCGGTTCGAGGCGCTCATGCGCGGCGGGGATTGCAGACATCACGACGCCGATTGGGAAGGTGATGCGCGGTCACCTGGACTGGGAGGTATATCAGGCTGCGCGAGGCTGATGGCGTTGCCCATAGGAGTGCAGCTAGAACGGGAAGTGGGAGCTGGTGGGCAAGTGTAGGTAGGCAGGTAAAGGTAGTTGAATTCGTACAAAGAACACTGCCGTAAGAGACGCGATGGTGCACGCCAAGCCAACATCAGCCGCGTGTAAGGTATAGCCTCTAGCCTAGCCTATCAATATCCCGAATTCCCCATGACATAGTTCTACTGTACCAAACTTGCCCTGATCTAGCAGAGATACGGACAACAGCAGTGATGTGATTTGATCACACATAGTATTAGCACATTTGTCATTCCGTGGCTCGTCAACCATAACAATTAACCAAACAACATGAACGCTTGTACAAGGAAGATATCTTGCCTGCTCAGAAGTCAGAAGTTCAGAACGCCCGTTCCACCAAATTCCCCCATTTTGTTTCACCTGTTCCCTGCTTCAGGTAGAACTAGGGACTCAAACTCTGTTAGCACCTGTTTACTACTGCCCCACAGCCTTCTTCGCTGCCTCAACAGTAACATTCGCAGCACTCTCGATGCTATGTTTGGCATCATTTGCGAGCTCTGCAGCCTGTGCTTGAGCCTTTGCGAGCTCTGCGTCCCACCGCTTCGTCAAGCGAAGGACGATGTAGTACAATTGAACTACACCGACATGGACTCCATCTTTGGCTGCCATGGTGATTCCATGCTGTAAGAAACCCTTGACGACTTCACCTTCCAGTCCACAGTACAATCCCGCAATACCTTCATTTCGGTAGATCTTCTGGAGAGCGACGAAGATTCGGGTCTGCCCTTCGAGAAGCTGCGCTACCTTTTTGATCGCTTGCTGGACTTGTGCTTTTCGATCAGCACTATCGTTGACGGAAACGTAATGTTCGGAATGATCGGTCTCGTTTGGAGAGCCCCGAGTTGCTTGTGCTCGGGACTTGGCAAGCATGATTGGGTATGTAAGTGAAGTGGCCACCACCTTGGATATGGCAGCGACTAGGAAAATGACGCTGGCATTGTCGCGTTTGGCTTTAGGTACTAGACCTTTCAACAGGTTGTCGACGGCGAAAGTGATGGCTGGATTGAGTGTGAGGATGATTTGTGGACTGTAGCCGGCCCAAAACCCAGCAATACCTTTCTCGTTCCGTATCTGTTGGGCAGTTTCCTTCACGCTGATTTGATCGGCCTGGCCTGGTGCAGTGGAATAACCTGGGTCTCTGGCCGCTATCAGAGCCGCAGTCTGCTGCCTCACCACAATGTTCGAAATGGGCTGCGTGACGGCCTTTGAAAGTGCTCCAGCGATGATTCCCACACTCAAATCCTTCAGGACTGGCAGTCTTTTTGCTCCCTCCCGTTTCAACATCTGATCTCGCACGGCATTGTACGCCAGAAAGAACAAGAAGGAATCTGCGATGGCTTTCACCACGTCTGTGCTTAAGCCAGCATAGAATCCCTTCAAGCCTCCTTCGTTCTTATAAATCTTGTTGGCTGCATCGATAGGGTCATTGTAGAAGACATTAGCATCGCCGGCTGCGCTGGGAGCCTCTTTATCACCCTTGAGCTGCTTCTGCACCTGCATCCGAGTGACAATCGTATCAATCGGGTAAACAGCAGCCTTCGACAAGGCACTCGCAAGTCCTCCAGCTAGAGCATGACCCAAAGCTGGGAGCACGGGTCCAATCGCGCCTCCAGATTTCGCCGCATATTGCTCTTCAGTCGTCAGGTGGTAGAGCGTGAAGGCGTCCTTGGGAAGAAAATCAGCATCGCTCAAAAGAACAAATTGATGATAGAATGAGCTCACAAGTTGAGAGTTGTACGTAAAGAAGCCGGCAGCCTTGTCTGACATCTTGAATAGTACAACAACGAAGCAGCCAATCTTCTCAAAAAGCTATGGTACCTAGGCTCGCAGAAGACGCAACAGCGTTATTCTCTTCGGGATGTTCAGTTGAGGCTGCCAGAACAACTGGCTTTACAGATCTCTCCTCGAATATATTTCAATTCGTCGTGATGATGGATATCATGAAGAAGGAACTATCTTCTCATCTCTCGCGGTGTCAGCTTTGCGATCCAGAACGAACCATGCCCGCCCCTCTCTGTCACCAACGACCCATGTATGATCATTTGCAGGCTCTCTCTTCCTGTTCCATTTCTCCGCATCGCCATTCATATCACTACCTACTTACTTCGATTCGTCCGCTTGACGCGTATCCTGGTGACTTCAAGTCCAACCCATAAATTGATGAGGGCGTGCAACACTTGAATACAGTAAGCGTAGCCTCCTTCAGTGAGGGGCAAGTGGTACGTAGAGAGGAGAATGGCTTGTCAATGCAAGGAGTCAGGACATGGTAGAGGGACAAACAAACATATCGTCATGACCAGTTTTCCCCAGACTAGGACTACAGGTACATGTACTGATCCTTGCCAAAGCTTGCCCACATAACTTCTCCTCGGCAAGCCCCGGTAAGCCATCCGACTGGTCACTCCTAGGCGTGTTCAAAGAATACAGTGGTTGGTATTTCATGCGGGGAATATCAAGTCGGTGTACTGTAGATACAGCACAGCAAACTTGGACTCTAGGTGCCATTAAAATCCATCGAAGTTGTCTAGTTAAGTCTGCTGAGTTATACGCCACGACAGATAACACCCGACCCATCAACCCTTCTACCCGCCATGCGCGATATTGATGCTATTCATCATTAGGCACACAATCATCACGCAGAGGCCGTAGATGGCTAATGCAAGACTACACTTCCGCAGTAGTTCACTCTTCGCTTCTCGTCCATTACTGATTCCACCCTCTTCGTCCTCTTCATCTTTCAGCAGCCGCTGGTGATGAGGCGACTCTGGTGCACTGATCTTGTAGTAGAAAAGTCCAGGCAAGATGAAGGAAATGGCTGTACTTCCAGTCGATCCAACATACGCAAGGACCTTGTCCAGACTACTGACCGTCATGGCCACGATGTATGACATGATGATTATGAATGTCGTCAAGATGGCAAAGCGTACTTCGCTCATCTCTGTCGACGCTGGTCGTCCTACTGGCACCTTACCGCTCAGCAGTGCGTGGCGCGAGGGAGATCCGCGAGACGATGCCACGGGCGTGAATTCCTGGTTCGATCGGTTGACTGGTCGCCATTTAAGCACTGCGTCCAGCGAGGCTCGGCATGGATGCACCTGAAGAGGATAGCTGAACATAACCAGCACCACAATCGCGGCACGGCCGATTGTGGAGGCCACATTGGGCACATACTGAGCTATGATGTTACCTATAACATTGTCGCCGAATGTGAGGTAGCCAGTTATGGCAACAAGCACGTAGATGGCTGCTGCAGTACCAATGCTGGCGGTGACTACTGCGGCCGTCCTTCTCGGGCTGGCGTCCTGGATCTCGTTCAGAATGGAAAACATCTGTAAATCATCAGCACTGAAGTCCACCTGAGCGCATTTACTGGCACTCACATTTTGATGACAAGTGTATGCAAACACAATCACTGGGAAGCTCGACAGGGTGGATCCTATCCCGTGCCACTTCACCCAGTTCACTGGCCCCTTCTCGTGTCCAGCATCGTTCGCAAAGAAATGGTATACAACCAGGACTACCAAATATGATATCGACACCAATGCTACCATTGATGTATACTTCAGGCTGTCAAGCTTCCGGAGAAACGAGAGTGGTATCACGACCAGCCTGTAACATGTGTTAGCTCGGCACTGATCCACACAATTCTTCTTTGGCCTCCACACTCACATGAAGGCAGTGACCCAGAACTGCCTGTCCACCAAGTACAGCTTATCGTCAACGTTCCCTGCGAACCCTCGCACGACTCCAGGCATGAGATCGCCAATTATGATAAGGTAGGAGACCCCCACGCCAAAGCACTTCAACGTAATCGCAGCGTCGAATATCACGGCCGCTCCTGGGTATGTGATCTGACTGAGTGCAAAGAATGAACTGCCTCCTCTATCCAGATATCTTGCGCACCTCGTCTGCAAATATAATCCAAAACCACTCGTGACACCTGCCCATAAAATGACTATCGTGCCCAAAGTGATTCCCATGTTGGATAGCGCATGAGGCATAGCCAGGACGCCCGCGCCTACGATTGTGTTTACGAGATTGATAACGGAAGACAGCCATGATGCTGATCCACCTCCGCCGTTCTGTTTTGAGTGTCGAGAGCTACGGCTAGAGCGCGGAGAGGTGCTTGCCGGTCTCGAGCCTCCATGCTCACTCGGCCCACTGGTGATCGCCGCGTAGGAAGCCATGGATGGACTATGCTGCCGGCGGTGGTCGTGTGCGTCTTGGTCGTATCGTCGTCAGCAGAGGGGCGTGTATACCCTCTGCTTGTTCAGTTTATTCGGTGCGCCCAGTGGGAGAATTCGAGGCTACCGCATGAGATGTGCGAGAGCAGAAGCGACACAAGCGCTTCCAGTGCGGTTTGTGTACGTCGCGCGACCTCAGCTCTGCTCTATGGACTGGAAGATGGGCACCTTACATGTAAGAAGTGTCAGGTTGGCGATACGTGGAGGGCGGAACCTAAGGCAGACATAGAGCTAAGGCTTGGCAGCTAAACTAATCCATCCTCTCACTTCCACTTCGTGCTACCGCCGCTGGAGCTCGAGCTGTGACAGGCGGCCGCGAGATCATGGCTGCCCCGGATGTTGACACAGCAGCGGCGACATTGGCTATGCTCGAAGACCGACTCCAGCGTCTGCAATATGCAATCAATGGCGACGATGTGCTTCGTCCAACCGCCGAGCAGTCCAACGACCTGCCGCCGAAAGCATCGGCAGCGGCGCGTCTACGGACACTCGAGCGGACCTTGAAGGCTCTGACGATCAGATCACACGCCGTGTCGGACGTGCTACATATACATCAGCAGTACCCAGAGCTGTTCCACCCCACTGACGAAAAGACTGTCCCACGTACACTCCATCCTGCTTCCCTCGCGCACCTGATCCTTGCTCACGAGAATCTCTACAAGTCGACCTCCGCGCAGCTTTCTACACTCCACGACAATAGTACGATACCAGACACAGCGCCCCTCGTAAAGCTGATTGGGCTAGAGCCGCGCATTGCGAGGGCAGAAGCGAAGCAGATTGAGCAAGCGCGAGAGTTTGCAGAACTGAGACTTCGCAGCACGAGGCTTTTGGAGGACTGGTACAAAACGGGAGTCCTGGACATGGGGGAGAAGTGGGCGGACTGGGAGGAGAGGCTGAGGGACTGTGAGATCATGGTGCGCAGGAAGGAGGCCGCAAAGAAGAGAGAAGAGGGCATGCTATGAAAAGGGACGCTCGCCTGGACCTACGATGAAAACGTTGCGAAGGAATACCATGCCTAGACGTGGCCGTCCTCGAAGTCGAAGCGAATGGACAGCCTGTTCATGGCACGATCAGCTCGATCAAGAGCGCCTGCCTGCTCTCCAGTCATGAGAATCGCATCCCACAGCTCATACGCCTCCTTCTGCAACTCCGTGCGCTCCTTCACCTGTGCCGCTAGCACCTCCTTCATCCTTGCGATTTGGCCCTCCGCGATGGTTGCACGAGACTCGACCTGCAGGAGTCGTTGCTTCAGCTCGTGCATTGGTCTCCACTTACTGGTAGCAAGAAGAGCTACCAGTTCGGTCAGCCGCGCGTTCTCCTTCTTCAGCTCGAGGTGTCTGCTCTGGTGCTTGGTAGCCGTTTCCCACAACGCATTGAGATCGTCCTCCATTTCGGCGATGACAACATGCTTGCGGGAGAGATCCAACTCTGCTTTTTCTAAGTGCACCGCTAGCTCATGATTGAGATGCGCACTTTCCGGAACTTGCTGCCTGCATACATTCCGTCCTTGTGGCGTGGGACTGGCTCCTCTATTCAACTGAGCAGTAGCTGCCTGATGGGCATTATACTTGATGGGTGATGAGGAGTATGGCAATTCCGGAGGCTCGCCGTTCCAGCCCGACTCCTCTTCGTCAGTCCACTCAGAGAACGACGCTGATGCTTGCGCCAATGGCGAGGAGAGCTGCATGTCGAGGTCGCGACTGCGGAGTCTTTGCCCTGCAGTTGCCTCGACCTGGTGCTGCTGCTGTGCTTTGGGTGCTCGTGGACTGCATCTCACGATGAAAGCTCGAATCTGCTTGAAAGGCATAATTGATATGGAAGCAGTGTGTTACCAACCTCCAACCAATCTCGCTGTTGAAGCATTCCATCTAGTAGACGTGGCTACTAGGCAACGTGTCTCACTGCCGTTGTTTGCGTATGTGGTAGCAGCGCGACGAATCATTCTGGACTTGCACTCTTTCGCCACCCTTAGACATATGAGACAAACCTGCACGAGTGATCATAAGGCATCCAGGTCGAACGGATGCCCGCATACTGATATGTGGGTTTCTAGCAAGGATATGCGACTGCACAAGCGTATGCCCTTTGCTCCTGTTCTGTTGCCCAGCAGAACGATGCTTTCTTCATCTTGCGTCTCTGACTTGCTCGCGCTGTTGCCTGCTCATGCGTACCGACGCCAAAGCCGAACCACGAACCATTCAACATGTCTTTGCAGACTCCCAGCATCGTCAACACGCCACAGCAGATCGCTGAAGCCATTGCTGCTGCGAAGAACGCCAGATCATTTGCTACTTGCCAAGTCACTATTGCCATCCTCGTCCCCAATGAGGACAACGAGATTCTGGTTCACAAAAATTTCGATGAGAATTTGAGGGTCCATGGCTCGCCATTATTGACCTTGGTCCACCTTCTGTGCCACGGGATCGATCTCCAACGATGTTCCAAGATCGGGTCAAATTGGCGTCTTCTTCAAGCAAGCAGCATGCACCCATGGGACGCGAACAGAAGGATAGCACGGCGGCCGCAGAGCATCTTCATGTACCTCAGTTGCACCTCCGGACAGCGTAGTAGACAAAAGCAGCCAGGAGTTGCGACAAGAATTCATTCCCTGATGTTTCCGACGAAGTATGTTGGCAGTGACGTGGAATCGCTTGCCTCATAATGTCCCAAGAAGTGTTGGCTGTCGACTCGAGCAAGTCATGTTATTGTGCTTTCGACTTCACTGACGGGTGTCTCCGACTCAAACTATTTGTAAAATACTGCAAACTGCATACAGTAAGGCCTGGAGCGAGAAAAATTGCTTCTATTGCAAAGACTGAACGGTAAGTGGCATAGAGCATACCTACTATCACCATGACCTGCAATTCAAAGGCACGCATGACATAGGGTTTGTACGTTCACAAGGCAGGACTCGATTTCAGGTATGGCAAACAAGTGCCCTCAAATCAAGAATCTATCGTGAACACAAGCTGTGCACTTCAAATACATACCTCTTGTGAGCTCCTCTTCTCTTCCTTGCCCATCGCAACATAGGAACCCAGTCCCACCAAACCTCTCCCACAGCACACAAGTCAATTTCCCTCACCATGTCAACCTCTAAGCCCTCCAAAACCGCAGCCCTCAAACAGAAAGTACGCGAAAAGATCGCCAAACTCCGCAAAACACCCGTCGTCACTCCCGAACAAAAGCTTCTCGTCAAGATCGACAGCATGAAAACAGAAGCCAAATCCCTCAATGACACCGTCTCCCACCTCCTCACCCAATCCGCAACTTTCACTTCCCGCGCCGCAACCACCCCAGCCCCATCCGCCCCTCCGACAGAGCGCGAACCCCTCTTCGAACGCCCTCCTCAAGGTGGCGGCCCACCGAATAACTACGACGCACAAGTCCGCGCGTATCGGATTCTGGAGGAAGATTGGCAAGGGTTTGAGAAGGAGGTTGTGGGGTTTGAGAAGAAGTTTGAAGGGTTTGAGAAGACTGTGGAGGGGTTGAAGGAGAGGCATTTTGAACCGGAGAAGGCTGTCGGGCGGGTGGAGCATGAGTTTATTGGATTGGATAATGCTGTGTATAATTTGAGGTTGCAGAAAGGGGAGTTGGATCGTGCTGTTGCTGGGTGTTCGTTGGCTGGGAAGGAGGCGTGAGGGGGAGGGGAGAGAGAGAGAGAGGAGGGGGTTGGATGTGAGGATCAGAAGGCATGTGAGATAATACTACTACTGTCAATATTACTGCTTCTTCACGAAGATCAAAGTCCTTGTAATCGTCTGTTCAAGAAGCCTGGTATTTTCTTTAAACGTCGTCCTCAACTGTCAATTCCTGGCTGCATGTGTATTTTGCGTGGAATGACCTGCAGCTTTGCATTATTTTCACTTCCGTGTACTAATGCATCCGCGCACTTGATCGCCAAGAGACACCACTATGGAGCAATGTCTCTGTTTCGAACTGGATTCAGTCGCCCAGATGACGCAGTGTCGCTTCGTTGTTCCTCGTCTGCTGCCTTCGCACTGTCATCCGGTATTGGCAGTATCTAGCAGACGGACATGCGCTGTTTCCTTGGCATTGGCCATACCCCATCTCCACCAAGTTCCACGTCGTCCCAGTACGGGCTCGACACACATAGCATAACCAACAGATCCTCTTTGGTATGATCCGAATGATAGCTCAGCCCGTTATCAATCGATCAATTTTTCGTCTGACTAGTTCCTAGCGTGGCTTCAGGTATCGTCCTTGCATCATTTCCTGCTTGAGGGCATCCGCTTGATCTGGTAGTGGCGCTCGTCTTCGACCTCCCGCGCTGCTGCCTCCACCATTGGTAGGCGATTCTGTTGACATGGGCATACCCGGAAACCCATTAGGCGGTGGTGGTGGAAAGCCAGTGGGAAAGCCAGGTGGCGGCGCGAAACCGGGAGGCAACATTCCAGGCGGGGGTGGAGGAAGTTGTCCTGAACTCAAAGCCTTTTGAAAAGCAGCCATGTCCATACCAGGAGGCAAACTGCCAGGTGGTGGAGGAGGGGGCAGAAATGGCAAACCATTGCCTAGACCAGGCACTGGCAAGTTTGAAGGCGCAGCACCAAATACACCATTCTCTGGCGATGGTGCGGGTATTGCAGATCCTAGTCCCGGGAGACCGGGAAGTCCTGGGAGGGCTGATCTGCTGGGCATGTGCTGGTCTTCGAGTCCATCTGCTTCATCCTGCTCTTCGGCATCCTCCTCTTCTCTCGCTTGACGCTCACTCCTCTTCCACGTCCCCTTCTCCTCTGCCGCACTTTGACCGATGTGCCACTTGTCGTTGAGGAAACTACCTTCTCCAGGCCTTGGACGTGTCCAGAATCGAGTAGCTCTGTCATTCGATCCCGACGCTAAAATATGGCCCATAGGATGCCAATCCATGCTCCACACATTAAACTCGTGCGCGAATGTCACTTTATGGGACGGATAGAGTGTCTGTGCAGGAGCATCTGCTGGATTGGGTGCATCATACGGGGATGTTGTGATCTGAGTGGCGGGTGGCGGATTTTGCTCATCGAGCAAGTAATGAGACATGGCGCCATCGGCGGCTCCTGTGCTCAGCATAGATGAGTGAATAGGATGCCAGACTATGGAGTTGATCTCTTTCTCGTTGCCTTTAAGCAAGAAAACGTCTCGCATCATGTTGATATCAAAGACTCTGACAGTCTGGTCACGAGCACAAGAGGCTAGCAGAGTGCCTCTGCTGGGCTCGAATTTGGTCATGTTGACTGTATTTTTGTGACCATGCAGTGTGGTCAAACACCGACCAGAACGAGGGTCCCATAGCTTGAGGTTGTGGTCTTTGGAGCCTGAAACCAGCAAACCCTTTGAAGGATGCCAATCTACGGCCTTCACATCCCATTGGTGACCATCCAGCTTTGAGATCTCCTCGCCTGTTGCGAAGTCGAAGATCTTGAGGAAAGCATCATCAGACGCTGTGACAAACTTGGAATCCTGGGGCGCAAACGCCATGTCTCGCACTGGCATGTCATGAGCTTGTATTTCCTTGACATTGTTGAAATTCGGCTGCCAATACTTGACTAGACCTTCTTGATCTGCGGAAATTAACCAATCATCGCTGTGTGAGTAGACAATGGATCGCACAGCAGCTTCGTGTGCCTGCATGATCGTCTCGAAGTTGAACCCGGTGCCATTCCATAGAGTAAATTCGCCGCTGGTAGCGCCCGTGAGTAGTCTACGGCCGTCAGGAGTCCACTTCACCACATTCACTGGGTGCCTGTGCTTGTTAAAGGATGAATGTAGATGTTTCGCAGGCAGAGAGTCAGCGGCCTTCGCTTTGCGCGCGGCGGGAGGAATCATGGATGCCGCATAGCTCAGACTGGGCCTTTCGACTTCGAACCCCCTTACACTGCTATCCTTTGAGCGCCTGTCATGCATGTAATGCACGTATGTATTCCCGATATCCGTGGCGTTTCCTGCGAGCAAGCGTCAGTAAGGAGACATGCCATAAGATAGGTGATATCTCGACGTGATCCCTATGCGTATTATTGGAAGTAATGTGAGGTGGTGTGCAACAGGTTCTGCATTGCATAGGCTATGGACAGACGCATGTACGCGCCTTGCAGAGAGACTCATCGCAGACAATTACTCACGTCTGCTCGGTCGACCTCGTGGCCTGGGCTGATCCAAACCGCCATGATCAAAGTCACGATCCATGGCGGCGACTTCGAGAAAGTTGACACTCCTCCGCCTGGAATGAGCTGCCTTTGTTTCTCACTAAGACAATGGCGCCTTGTAGATCCTGGACTTGTCCTAAATGGCGTCAAGTCGATGGTGGCCAATAATGCTGGGTGACTTTGATATGTGTCGGTACTGGAAGCGCAGCGGTATATGTTGGTTGAGATGTGATGGATGCTGTCTGGTCTGCGCGTGGTGATGCTCGGGACTCGGTGACCCTAGGCTCGGCCCGAGCCGCTACGATCCGAGCGAGAACAGTCGCGTCGCGTCGCTCTGCTTCTGACTTCAATGTTCTCTTCGACATGCAGCCACAATTATGATACTCCCTCACAAGTCACTCTACGACTACGAGTACGGAATATCTCAAAATAGTTCAAACGCTCGAAACACTCTGGATGCAGTCTATCGATGGAATCGCCCCTCACAGTGAACACATGAAATTGAAGCACAGACAACGTCTACTTCAAGAAGCTACCATTAGTCTTGGCCAATATCTCGTCGTAGTACGGCTGGAAGGCGAGCCAGCCTGAAGAGTAGAGTTGCGAGATCAGCAGGTATGTCGACGTGGCAATGCGCGTTGGCGTCGAAGTGAAGTACCTACCTTTCTCCGGAGTGCCCACTTGCGTGTAGCTATGTCGCGCCTCTTCATCGTCAATGTAAGTCTTCCTGTGACCGCTCCCCTGGGCTGCTGCATCTACCAACAGTTGCGCATGGCAAGTCTTGTCCAGGGAGAGGAACCAGAAAGCTGCCGCGTCGATTGTTTGTCCAACCTGTATTGATGATCAGCATCCGAGAGCTCTTTAAATTCACACGCTGACCTACTGTCAAAAGGCCGTGGTTCTGCAGTATGATTGCTTTGCCGTCGCCCAAATGAGAAGCAATACGCTTGCCTTCCTCACGATCAAGAACAATACCCCCGAATTGCGGGTATACGGCATGACTTTTGTAAAACCTCAAGCTATCCTGTGTTATCATATCGAGCTCTCGTCCAAACACCGAGAATGCTTTGCCATACTGTGACAATGGTGAGCTTGTAGCGTGATCCCATCAGTTCGAAGCTGACTTACCACAGAGTGAGCATGGCACGCTGCATCCACGTCTGGCCTTGCTTTGTGTATCTCGGAGTGGATAGCAAATGCAGCAGCATTGATCGGCTCGTCACCTATCACTACCTCGCCATCCTCATTCTAAAATATAACACTCGTCTGTCAGAAAGGATGCATAAGGCATCTGATCTCGAGGTGCTTGCGCAGGGTACAGGCAAGCGGACATAGGCAAGGAGATGAGAGGCCGCCTTCTGGTCCTGGTTCTTACGTACCACAAGAATAAGATCAGCTACACATATCTGAGAGAAGTGCTTGGACAGCGGATTGAGCCCTGCATCATATTAGCGCGGTGCTGTGGAATCCGAGTATTGTTCGTACAGAAGTGGTCAGTCAAAATTGGATCCCGCACACTGATGTGGCCTGCAACTCCTTCATCGAAGCCTCGTTCGGCGAAAATCCTGTAGGCTGCCGCAAGATGTTGCTTCCGGTACAATCGCTCTTCTTCCAAAGAGTCGAACTGGGGATATGCTCTCACTTTCAAGGCTCTTCCAGATTTGCTCTTGCCCAGAGCCCCGACTGCGGCATTGCCATCGTTTACAGCACTCATAGTGGTGGCAACAGGGGCCATGATGGAAGCCTACCTATGATCAGTCAAGATGTCCTATCGGACACTTCAAAGTGCTCTTGATCAATCCGGCCACCATGGTGGAGTGATGGCAAACCTGCCCCGCACAAGTGGGGAAGCTCGCTCAAAGTCACAGTGCCTTCGACAGTACATGTAGTATTCTTCGCGACACCAGTACACGTCGAACAATCACTTGATACGCGCACCAGGACGACAGCTGATGCAACACTCAGCTCAAGAATAGCTGCAGCAAGACACGTTTGGGACCCGAGAGCACTCGAACGGCTCGAGTCATGAGCGAGACGGTTCGCTGCAAGCCAACAGAGGTCTGGGACAATATGATGGTCAACACGGTAAGGTATGCCATGACGCCAAGACTAGATTTCAAAGGACTCTACAGACCGCCTCCTCTATGTATGGGGATTATATGAACCGTCTGCCTTCTAGTGTGGCTCGGCAGCTATGGAATTCATGTCTCGGCATATCTTCTACCACGGTCGCAGTGAGACCTCGCCAAGCCGCAGATCCGACATTGTGGTTCGCGCGACCCGGAGAAGAGACAGGACTGCGCGCGCAGAGTGGCTACTCTGCCATATGATCGAGGCCACGACAGACGAGTGCGGCGCTCGATGCGGTATCAGCGGCTATTGCATCCATCCAGAGGCGAGAAAGTGGCTATTGAATCTTCCTTATGCCATGTTCAGCGCCACATTACTCGCGTTGTGCACCGCATCTACGGAGCAAGAAGAAGCCTTTTGAACAAGAAAAGCATACTTCCACCAGCCAGCGAACAGCGTAACCAGTTGCGGACTTGATCGGCGATAGAAAATAGAGACTACTGGAGATACACGTGAAAAATCCCTCCTGCAATACGCATGCACATGCGCACTATCAGCAGTCATCATTCCGGGCGCTCAACAATTCCCATACCAAGCATGGGTACACGTCCGTATAGGAGCGCAACCCGTATACCTGATGTGATGTGGAAGCAGATTTTGCCAGGTTCGATATCACGAAAGGGACATGTACCCTGACCTGCCGAAGCGAGCGGACTGGGAACAAGTTTTATTCGCCGTTGGCGTAGCGCATTCTAGGCGCTTCTTCTGGCACCGCGGCCTCTCTGTTACTGTCTGTGAGAGCAATAATAAGTATGCAGAGACTAATGGTACCTCCCGTATATGCCAGATTCGAGCGTTGTGCGGCACATCGTACCGCCCTCCCGCGTCGAAGAAGGCTGACGGCGACGATCACGCCAGACTACTATGATCATTTACAGGAAATGGCGACGGATTCCTTGTCGCTCGGACTATAGCCATCAAGTCAGTTGTCGCATTTGAATCGTCTTGTCCGCCAGGATTAGTGAGTGGCTTGAGAAGCGTGTGGTGGGATCGTACCTAAGCGCTGGCTAGTCCTACAACTACTGTAAGGTAGGTAGGCAGAGAGCCAGCCGAAGGAGTCCGTACTCGGTGTTATGCACAAGTGTTATAGGCCATGACATGATTAACACATGCTGCAGTCGATGGGGGGTGAGACATGTGCATACAGCGTGTGCTGTCTGGTGTGTATGTGGCTCCGAGTCCCGAGACCGCAGAGCAGAGGATGATGGGGAAGGGGAGGAAGAATGGCTGTTCGGTTGGGACTGATCCAAGACATGACCGTTCCCGAACCAGACGGGCAGCGCCAGATGAGGATGTGGTGGCGTCCGGCATCTCGCATCTTGTGCATGAACGCGGGCGGACAACGCCGGGGCGCAAAATAGCCCGAGTAACGATACAGTAAGGGACGGTAGGCGCTGTACGCTCAGTGGATGATTTGACTTTGGACCTTCATGTCGTTGCCGAGACTACTAGAACGTCTACTACTGCAAGGTCATTTGTATGCTTCACAGCTATCTGGACGCCGAATGAAGCTCGATCGAGCCAAGTCGTCGCCGCTGTGCGGTCATCGCGTACCGGCTTACTCGGAGGTATTTGTCGTACTGACGAGGCATATACATGTAGAACACGTTTCCCACGTCGTCATTACAATTTCTCTCCTCTCTGTTGAATTGTGACTTCCATTCACCTCACCTTGACGAATCCTTCCACGCCGGCAGCTCCACATATATCTGACTGTCCGTCCATTAAGACCAAGAGGTTGAGTCAAGACCACTGGTGAACGTTGCCATCATGGGACTCTTCTCCCGGAAGACCAAGACCAAGTCCAAGCAGGACGAAGTGAAGACAGACGAGAACAAGGAAGAAGAGCAGCCCAACGTGCCGTACAAGCACATCTCAGAGCATGCAGCTGCGGATTCAGCTACGCAAGGCGGCCGAAGTGACAGCTACGAGGATCGTGCCATTGCCAATCGCCAACGAATGGAGAACTCGCCGTACGACAGCACTTCCAACGATGCCTCGTTCATCCAGGACATAGCACACAACATGGCTCACGAATCGCGATCCAGACCGGCCTCGCCAAGTACCGAACGCTCCGCCTTGGGCAGATCGCACAGCGAGGATGTCAATTACAGCAACCTCCATCGAAGCTCGACAGGGCCTTCGCACAAGAACAGGGCGAGCGTTCATGGAACCAAGATGCAGCGAAGCAGCACTGATTACTCTTCGAGCTCGTACCCACATGGCAAGCACCCAGCCGAGGCTGGGTATTACTCCCACTCCTCGGATTCTGGTTATGAGTCTGCCGAGCCAGCGTCCGCCATGCACTCACGTGCTCCCAGTGAGCACAACTTGCATGACTTCTCGAACTTCTCGAAGGGCTACTCCGCGTACAATTATGCGCTACCTGAGCTGGCACTGAACGGCGAGCACTCGCCAGTAGACTTCAATTCTGATGCTAGATCCGTCCAATCAACTAGATCGGTCAGCAAACGAACGAGATTTGAAGACAATGTCGATCCCATGCCAGCGCTTGACCAACTTCAGCAGTATCGTCAAGATGGTAGTGAGGCTTCAGATTCGTCGGACGGGCTGGGATCTTACCACGCTGCAAGCAGTCCTCCTCTTTCGATCCTTGAGGGATTCAAGGTGAACAAGAAAGGGAAGATCCTGAACGAAGAAGGCGAACTTGTGGGAGAACTCATCGAAGGTGACTTGCTGGACTGCGTACGCCAAAAGGTGAACGTGAGTGGCGAGGTCGTTGACGAGTACAACCGTGTCGTCGGCCATGCTCGAACCATCGCAACATACACAGCACCAGCGAACGCAGCGACAACGCAACGGAACGTGGTGGCAGGCCCTGGAGCAAGCACTCCAACCGCCCAGACATCTGGTGAACAGTTGGCCCAGCAGCCAGGAGACGTGACCAAGTCCGTCCAGGAGCCGGTTCAATCTGAGTCAATGGCTGTGGCTGCGCAATCGCAAGATGTGCCACGCTCTGAGCCTGCCGGCGAAACCTGGGCCCCTGCAGTAACCTCCCAAGTGATTCCACAGTCGAATACTGTGCCACTGTTGTCCTTGCCCTCGCAAGACCTCACACGAGCCTCCCGGTCCGCCAGCGAAAGAAGCCTTTCCGAGCTCTCCAAGCCCTATGTTCGGCCTGCGATGAGCTCCGTGCCAGAGAACAACGTCCCAATCGACGACTCATTACCATCGAGTCCAAGTTCGTATGCGTACAAAGGCGATATTCCTGTGACTGATGGACCGCCTCCGCTCCAGAAGGTGCTAGGACCAAGCAATTATGCCAAAGTAGCCCTCGTGGGCGGCCATACTCCGAGCACGTTGTTCCCGCCCACGCGTCCAGTCGGAATGAGCAGTCGTCGTTCAAGTGCTCATTCCGGGGGTGCGTCTGCAAGCCGACAACCACTTCAATCTGCCATGAAGAAGCGCCCACAATACGATCACAGTAAGTCCTTTGCTCTCCACCTTCAGTGATTGCGTCCTGACCATTCCTTTTCACAGCCTTCGACTTCACTCCCAGTGACTCTGGCAGCGAGCCTCCATCCTCAGACGACGGCCGCGGCATGCTCACCATGGGTGGCCACTCGAGGACCGGCTCCATGCACACCACGGGCAGTATGTCCAAGCCTCGAACATACTTCACACACGCCGGCAGAGTCACCATTGACCCAGCCTCCACAACTGCGACCTCTGCACAGGCAAAGGCAAAGCAAGCTGCATCTCCTCCAGCTCCAGCTCCAGCTCCCGAGACGACTGACGACAAAAAGAAAAAGAATCGAAAGAGCGCTAGTTCTATCTTCCGCAGGAAGAGCAAGTCTGTTACGGCGTAGCACCATCATTGCGTCCATACCAACATCACCTTTGTTGTGATTTCTGATAGCGTTCGGAGCGATGTACAGCAACAGTTCAGTTGTTAGCAAGTACCTTACTCATCATCATCACCACCCAAGCGAGAGACGTAGCTTTTGCCTTTTGCTTTTTTTTTCTTGCTACTACGGAGTACTGTATCAGCTCTTGTGAAGAGATACATGTACATATCCTGTGCAGATAATCTAAAGTACCGGTAGAACACCGCTTCCTTGCATAATAATTGCAGTGGAAAGTGTTTTGACTGTTATTATATATACTATACCACAAACCAAAAGAGAAAAATAAAACACTACAGCTTTAACATCTCCTCACAAACGTGGCCTCGCGTGCAGTTCACGCGGCGTCTGGGATTCCCCATGTCCTTGCGATGGCGGCGCGTCAAATTGCTGATAGAGCAAGGGACAAGGGAGCGGAAGAACGATCGGCTAATCTCTGTCTTCGCTTATCATATTATTGCTCACTTTCGCTCACTTAACTCACTCGCTCACAGCTCGATCAAGCTACAATACACATACCTATACATGAACGTATAGTAGATAGTAGAAACAATTCCATCTATTCTTCCCTTTCTAGGTAGGTTAAGGTAAGCAATAAAAGCAATAAAAAACAAGAGAAAAATCAAAAGACCTTCTAGGCCGCATCTAGAGCTCTTCTTTTTTGGCCGAAGGCTTGCAGCAGCTTCACCCCACGGCCGGCCCTATTAAGTATTGTCAATTGCGAGGAAATTAACACAGCTTGTTTCTTTCTTTTTCTTTTTTCATCCTATCAAAAACTTCTTCTTCGAGTATATTTTACTATACGGCTAGTTGCCCTATAGAGACAGAGAGAGAGAGTGTGTGTGTGTGCAGCAAGCGGCGTGCGCATACATACCTTATCCGGTATACACGCCGTGAACGACTTTTACCGTTTTACGCCACCTTTTTTTTTCTTTCGCTACACACAAAAAGCTCCCCTCCTCCATTCATCCAATCATCATCAGATCAGATCAGATCAGCGAAACATCAGGACATCGCACCCAGGAGCTGTATATCATCCGCCCGGCACGCCTTTTTTTGTGCTATTTCTAAGAAAAGGCTATCGGGAAATAACGGGGACAAAACAAAAAACTGGTGGGTAGAACTATCATCACCATGTCGAAGCCCGAACTCTCCAAACAACATGCAGAAATCGGACAACAAGAAGAATCAGAGCCTGTGGAACATATCAACATCGAGCCAAAAGCACCAGGACCAACCTCTTCTTCTTCTTCATCTCCTCCTCCTACAACTGCAACAACAACAACACCAACAGCAGACGGACATCAACCTAAACAAAAACATGGCGCGGTAGTGCACCTGATGAGCGCCGACCCAACCGAGCAACCTCCTCTTCAAACCACAGTAGCAGAACTCGAGTCTAGCAACGGCGGCGGCAGATTTGCATATTTGCGAAAACCTCAGTTCTGGTTCGTACTGCTGCTCTCGCAAGCCCTCGCTGTCACGATTACAGGAACGAATACGATAACGTCACTACTCCGCGAGGAAGACTGGGCAATTCCGGCCTTTCAGTCGCTGTTTAATTACATTTTGCTGAATCTGGTCTATTCGAGCTTGACGATTTACAAATATGGATTGCGGAAGTGGGGGAAGCTGCTCTATCAGGATGGGTGGCGGTATTTTATTTTGGGATTTTGCGATGTGCAAGGCAATTACTTCACGGTGCTCGCCTACAACTACACGACCATCTTGTCTGCGCAGCTCATCAACTTCTGGGCGATTGCTGTGGTGGTGTTGGTTTCGATTGTGTTTCTCAAGGTGCGCTACCACTGGCTCCAGTACGCGGGGATTCTGATCTGCTGCGGCGGTCTTGGTATCTTGGTCGCGTCGGATCACATTACGGGCTCGAATGGAGGTCCAGCAGCCGATCCTGTCAAGGGAGACCTCTTTGCGCTTGTGGGCGCTACGTTCTACGGTCTGACCAACGTAGCTGAGGAGTTCTTGGTATCAAAGAGGCCGATTTATGAAGTCATTGGCCAGCTTGCATTCTGGGCTATGCCAATCAATGGTGTGCAAGCAGCAATCTTTGATCGAGCATCCTTCAGATCTGCCACTTGGAACGGCAAAGTAGGTGGCTACCTTGTCGGTTATACTCTTCTCCTGACCTGGTTCTACTCCGCCGTACCTCTTCTTCTGCGCATGGCAAGTGCAGCCTTCTTGAATATTGGTTTGCTAACTGGGAATTTCTGGGGCGTTATCGTCGGCATCCGTGTTTTTGGCCTTACGATTCACTGGATGTACCCTATTGCATTCGTTCTGATTATGCTCGGACATTTCATCTACTATGGGACCGAGGGAGTACTAGGCGAAGCAAAGAAGCCATGGTTGGGAGAGAACCAGGAGGGCGGTAGTGATGGTATCGGAAGTGCCCGGCGAAGGCTCGAGAGGCCAAACGTTATGCTGTAATCTGTCTATAGCCATTCATGTCAGACCTTTGGGGATCCCCAGTATCACGGCGGGCGAGCTTAATGCCTCAGAACCTGTAATGCAAAGTATGGACGTCCTGGGGCGTGTCGGCCTACTCACGGCCCTGTAGATGTTCATCTCATGCGCCTGTGTGTCTGTTCCCACAGATGCGCCAGTCATCGACTTCTATGACAGCACATTCTCTCACGGAGATGCAGAAAGCCTCCTAGTCCCCGAGCAGATTTCCGCGTAAAAGTGCATGCAATAGTCGTAAGCATCATCACATTCCTCCCTGGATGGCAAAAGAAGCCAAGATAAGGACAAGAGCATTTGTGATGCCCCAGGCGAAGGGAATCCAGGTCGACATGCGGAAGAAGCCTGAGGTATACACACCACCCAGCCTGATCGCCTACCTATCAGTGCACCGTTTAAAGTTCTCGCGCAGAGGGCGACTCACAATCCGCCAGTAACACAACCAGCAATCACAGCCTCAATTCCTCCAATGACACCGTACACAACGGGGACAATCCAGATGATCTTCCAGTTCCGCCACTGTACCGCACAAGCATGAGCGGCTGCAATCAAATGCACTCCGCCCACGATGATCAAGGTCCAGTATAGAGTGAAGCGCCACATCGAGTCGGCATCGTATAGGTACACATTTTGAGGTCCGCTCACCGGAAAGGGCCAGTACAGGGACGGGAAAGGAGGAGCTTCATATGACAAGGGCTTGGGATTGACTTGTAGCCGGAGGAACTTGTTGCTAGAGCATTGTTGATACCACAGTTCACTCAGCTGTATTTGGACCAGGACTTACTTACGTCATGTTGAGAAGCTGTGTCAGTCTTGCTCGTCTGCATTCAGCTCGAACTCGTCAGAAGACTCATGACTTCATTGGCGGGAGTGCGATGGAGGTGTTGAAAGAGCAGATGGCTGCGCTGCGGTGCTGGGAACAGAAGGACCGCAAGGACGGTAGGATGCAGGAAGGGCTAGAGTACCGGAGCGGAAGCAAGCGAGCCAATCACAACCCGACCTCGGCATCAACTCGATTCACTTCCATGGCGACGACGCCTTGTGTTCATACTATACACATCGCCATATTATCTCATAATCCATCACTGTAGCAGCGCCCTGGCCATACCTGCTACATCATGCCAAGTGATCGCCTTCTGGGCACGTTGCTGAGGCATTTGCAGACCTATACAGATCAGCAAGATACTCCAAGGTCGCTTCAGCTACAGTCGCGTCGGACAACATACGCTGACCACCCCATAGGCTCTTCGGAACCGCGTCGTCTCTCTTGACCAGTCTCAATAATCCGTTGAACGTCACGCTCTTGACTAGCCAGCTGCTCTCCGCTCCTGCAATATGGACTGCTCCAGAGGGAATGCGATCGTGCATGCGAATGATCAGCGTATTCCATGCTGCTGCACAAGCTCTGATCAAGCATGAAAATGCCGTGAGAGATAAAGTGCCAGATGTAGAATTCTCTCAACTCCAACACGAGCGAACTTTAGCCAAAGAAGACTGGATCCAGGCAGTCATCGGAGGTGCTGATGATCACTCGCCTCGATGGCGACATTTACTGGCGATTTCTGGACTGCTCCTGGGATTTGGAACTCCTGAGGATGAAAATATATCTACCAATATGCGACATAAGCTAGAGAGCGCTCTGGTTACTGCTGCCAACCTCTCTTTAGAAGAAACGCTGGATGGCGACGAGCTGGCGCATGGTGGTATTACCCTCGTGTTAAACCACTGCTTCCCCGTCTTGACAAACTATGAGCGATCCAAGCTGGCCTACGATCTGTTGTTGCCAGTACTTATCAAGACCACTTTCTATTCGAGTGAAGGACTGCAGTCGGCCTACTTCCTTGGAGCACTGGATCGAGACATACAGGTAACACGCAGTGGCAAATTAAGATGGCCGGAACAGTCGCAATCATACCAACGCATACAGCATTTATCATCGGGGCCTTTGATCAAGTCTCTGGGGCCACTAGCGAGACTGATTGGGCATACGATGGAACAGGTCCGAGATCCTTGGCTCGTCACAGCAGCGCTGGATGACCTCAGCAATTTCGCCAGGACTGTTATCACTCAATGGAGGCAGAATAGACTATCTGGTGTCGAGACTTCCGAACAGTCCGAGTATCTGGATGACAATACAATCACCACTACCTCACCAGCATTGTTCAGGCTACTGCAATCTGTCCTGTTCTCTAGCGTCATCATCATGCGAAGTGGTCTCGGTCGTGTGCTAGGAGATTCCATGCTCGCGAGCGATGATCTGGCACCTGGTGTTGCACAACAGACCCTGCACATACTTCGCAACCTGTACTTTATCACAACTCGACAAGGCGCATCAACGTTCTCGCAGTACAACTTTGTGTACTATACAGCGATGGACATACTCAGCCAATACCCCGGCGAAGTAGAGGCCTTTCTGCGAGCCACCCACCCACCACAGATCGGGGCTGTTGCAGATCACCCTCTCGATCGCACACTCGACCTTTTCTTCCTCAACACTGTCGAACATTTCACGCTTATACTGCCTACTCATCTCACAGCGGACATTATCGTCCCTGTTGTGACATCTTACCTTGCTGCTGGCGGCAAAGGACCACTTCTACCAGTCTTCGAAGCGGCGCACAGTGTGACACTCGCTGTTTTCTCCGCGCCACAAAATGCTCAAGCAACAATTGCCAATCTTCCTTTCTACGTGGAGTCCCTCTTTCGAGTTTTCCCCTCAAATCTATCAGCGCGCCAATTCAGACTCGCATTCAAGGCGCTTCTGAAGCTTACCTCTCCCCCATCACCCCTTGCTGTGGAACAACCAATGATGCCTGCCGTCCTACTTGACCTGCTACACGACAGGGCGCTGCGCGCAGAAACAACACCAATACCGATTCATTCCGGCACTCCAGAGGGATCATCCGAGTCTCCCATACCATTGTCGGAACAAACAGTTCTCACACTCACAGTCATCGACGGCTTGACACAGGTTCCACTGGACCTTCTCGACGAATGGCTACCGATCACAGCAGACATGATCCACGACATCCAGGACTGGAACATGCGAGAGCATGGCAAGCAGCACTTTTGGCATATCCTCGTCGAGAGCGGAGAGCTGGATCCAGAACGTAGCCGTGCCTGTCATGCTTGGTGGAGCACGGCTGGTGGTAAAGAACGGGTCCTGTATGGCAGAGACGAAGCTGCATTGATGAGTGGGGGACTAGATGGTGGCCCAGCGGAGAGTAAGCTGTGAGGTATGCATTATGCATAATAGACTTGTAGCCGTATTCTGTTCCACCCTGACCAGATAATTCGACCTCATCATCGAACACCCCTCTGTGAGGAACACCCCTCTGTGAGGAACACCCCTCTGTGAGGAACACCCCTCTGTGAGGAACACCCCTCTGTGAGGAACACCCCTCTGTGAGGAACACCCCTCTGTGAGACAGTGACGTTTCAGCCTCAGCGGAGAAGCGGAGGTAGGGCGCAAGTCATCACCGCGAGCCTGGCACCGCCGCTCCGCCATGTCTCGGAAGAGTCATTAGAACAGTGGTTCTTGGGCCCTTAAGATCGTGTAGCGCTAGGGTGATGTCTTGAATGAACCATGGTAGACTTTGGTGACTTGATCAGGCCCTTGCTGAATAGACTTTTGTGCCCCGGGTCTCACGTGCAGGGAGCACATCCCCCAATGGGCCCAATCCATAGTTCTATGGACAGGGACCTTCCTGTCAATCTGTTCAGCATTTCTCATGAAGCTTGAGGGTAGATGCAGCTTGTTTGTTGCTGAACACGCAATGCTGTTCTACGTGGCGGCCCTGGCGGGTGAGCAAACAGAAAGCTGAGCCGAGGAGAGGAGAGAGGAGAGAAGTAAGGTGAAGTTCTACTTCTACCTACTCGACCTGGAAGTTGCTGGACACGGCGAGAGCGGGCAAGAGAACAACTCAGCCTCGTCCCTCCACGCACTCGTCGGCAACACTGACACATCAGCATATTTTCTCTTCTCTTCTCTACTTATTTCTTCTCACCTCCCACCACACGCGCTCGCCATTGCTTCTGTTTGTGTGCTTGTACCTGCTGGCTTGTGGCCCGAAAGCACCCTACCGCGCCCGCCAACATGTTCAAGTCGGTGCAGCGGACAGCACACAAAGTGGGTAGTAAGAGGATCGCCGACACAGCAGATGTGGGATCCGTCATTGCAGAGTTCAAGGCGACAGATGAGATGCTCATGCGCCTCGAGAAAGAGCTGACGACATGGCGCGATGGTTGGGACGAGATTCTCAGGTACCAATATGCCTCCACAGAAGCCTTTGCCGCACTTTACAAACCCATCGAGCCACCTCCAGAGCCGACTTCGAACCGCAGTCCTCCAGTTCAGACCCCGCGAGATCAGCTGCAGAGATGTATCGGACTCCAGAAGCTGTACAGCGACCTCAAGTCGGATCTCGGCCAAGAGATTGGAATGATCGGCCATAAGATAATTCGTCCCGTGAAGGAAGCCAAAGCTGCTACGAAGTCTCTTCAGAAAACGCTCAAGCATCGCGAGAATTCGAAGCTAGACTACGAGAGATATCTGAGCCGAACAGAGCATGCTAGGAAGAAGGAGGTGCGCAATATGAAGGAGGAAATGGCGCTTGCAAAGCACGAGGGCGATTTGCAACAGGCGCAGATTGACTATCAGACCGCGGACGACCAGATTAAGCAGTACTTTCCGCCTGTCATTGAAGCTATACAGGCACTCATGCCCTACATCCTCACGGCTCAGATTCAAATTCAGACTACGCTTGTGGGGCAGCTGTACACGAGCTTGGACGCGTACTGTAGAAAGCAGGGGCTGCCAAGCCCAGCTCCTAGCGACGCAGAAATCACTTCTGCTTGGGATGCGCAGTTCACAGCACTCCGCAAAGAGTGGGAAGGGTTTTCCGACATCTTGCGGCAGGGAAAGGCCATTCATATGCAGATGAGCTTGCCAGATAAGGAGACGTCTTCCCTGACAGGGTTTGGGATCAGGAACAGGACGTACGGGGCGGTAGGCAAGGACAGAGAGGCAGGTTCGGCGAGTGGATTGGGTATCAGGAACAAAGGGTCCGCATTGGTCAGTCGCGGTAAAGCCGCAATACCAGGAAAAGGACCGCCACCAGCAGTTCCTGGCGCTACGAACGGTAGCAGCAATGGCAGCAGCACTCTACCTCAGCAGACCACATATCCTGGACATCACGAAGTGGAAGAAGAAGCGCCTTCAAAGCCACCACGACCCGGCAGCGTTCCCTCACCATCGCCAAAGATTGGTGCTTCACCACTTCCGTCTCCTAGTATACCTTCGAACAAGCCGCGGATGCCCTCTTATTCGAACCTGACATCGCATGAGCGTAATGGTAATGGCTACCCAGCAGACCGCAACTCACCTGGCGGAACTATCGCAACCCACCCAGCACAAGCTCCACCAGCGTACACCGAGTCGCAAGCTTCAACTCCGTCGGCTCAATACGCCACGCCACCAAGTGGGCTCTCGCGCGTCAACTCCCATACTGACTACTTTGCGGGTGGTATGCCGCAGCTGAACCAACAGGTCTCTGCACAGTCCGTAGCTTCATCAGCGGCAAGCATTGCGGCAGCGAAGAAGAAGCCACCTCCGCCAGTCCCGGTCAAGAGGATTGGGTCTACGCAGAGCACGTTCGTCACTGCGTTGTATGACTTTGAGGGGCAGACTGCAGATGACTTGCCCTTCAGGGAGGGTGACAAAATTAGGGTCATCAAGAAAACGGATAGCACGGACGATTGGTGGGAAGGTGAAGTGAACGGCAAAAGGGGGAGCTTCCCTGCGAATTACGTGCAGTTGTAGATACCATTAGTGGGTGTGATGTGCATTGGCATAACAGGTTAGTTAGCGATTGGAGCGAGCGAATGAATGACAAGCTGTGCATGGTCTGAATAGCTCGAGCTTTTTCTCATGAAGATGGCGTTGTATATCGTCCATCTAGGTCGTAAGGTAGTCCCATGGATATGATGAGAGGACTAATATCGTGCAGCTGAAGCTCACACATGGACGTCATGATAGGTACAGTACCTTCACGGAGCTTGGCAAGCAGACTAAGACATCCATTGTGACAAGGATGACTGGTCAATGGCGTGAAGTCGTGCCTGGCCTGACCTCTGGTCCTCGACTGTGTTGTACTGTATACGGAGTATACAACCTGATATGAGAAGTCAATCCATTGGCAGTACTCCACGGTCCCTTACCTTCTTCGTGGTGTTCATGTTGTCGTCGCTACGGGCGCGTGCCTGATAGAACTAGCACTGAGGACGGCACTCCACAGCGTCCAGCCTTATACTATACCGTACTGGAGTGGTACTGGTGCGACGTTGTACATCATCGGAGCAAACATCAACACCAACCATTCGCCGCCTCACTCTACACAAAGAACCGGCCAACAATGGCTGCCACCAACGAGACGTCGCCTCTCCTTGCTACCACCAGTGACTCCTCGCCATCCGCGCCGCGACCAACTCCCAAACCGAAGCGCAATGTCACCTTCAACTCGACCATATCGACGGCTTCTCCTCCCAATCGGCAGCGACCTGTGCCCGTCTCGGTGGGCTCCACCACGCAGCTGCCTATAGCTAGCGCCAGTGCGATCGCTGCTGAAGGCAAGCAACACCAGAGCACTCTGTCCGCCTTGAACAGCAAGCTACGGAGAAGGAATTCTTCGGGCGCAGCGCTGCAACTACCTAACTTCCACCCCGCCAACAAGATTGGCCCCCAGCGCACGACGAGGACTGCTTCGAAGCTGAAGCTCCTGCCCAACCCGGACCTGAGCGAAGATGGCCCCGACGAGGAGAGTGGCCGCGATGTCTACTCGCAGTTCACGCGTATCAAGGACCCAACTGCCAGGAGAGACGCCGCCAGACTGGGGAAGGAGGACCGCCAACGCCTGCCGCGCGTGACTGCATACTGTACTGCCTCGAGTTACAGGATCGAAGAGCTCATGCGCTTTCTGAAAGGAAGGACGAAGACGAAAGGCGCGAACCCGAAGTTGTTTGATGAGTGTTTATATTCACCCTACTCGTACAAGAAGGATGGCTTTGGAAGCGACCGCAGTAGGTCTGGGGAAAGGAAGCGACGGGACCCCAGAGAAGCTGCGGTCGTGGAAGAGGAGGAGGAGGAGGAACAACAGCAGCAGCATGAGAGAGAAGTGGTTCATAGCCAACCGATCAGGAGATTTAGTGACTCTGCTATCGAGGTTGAGGAGAACGCAAGAGAACGCAGGGAAGACTTGATCGATCTGGACGGAGAATCAGCCAGGAATGGCCAACCTATACCTACATCTTCCTCCAGCGTGGATGTCTCGAGAGCCGCGGATGACGGCGAGACTGGTACTGGGACATCCATTGAACGCGACCCCGAAATGGACATTACAGTGCATATACCAGAAGTCTTCCTCTTCGAATATGGAGTGGTGGTAATATGGGGCATGTCGGTAAAAGAAGAGCAGCGTTTTCTCAAAGAAATCTCCAAGTTCGAGCAGGAAAAACTCGAAAAAGACGATGTGCAGACTGAAGAATTCAACTTTTACTACACGCGAGAGTACCAGGCACGGATATACAATGATTTTATCAGTTTGAGAGAAAAGAGGAATTACATGACGAAGCTGGCCATCAGTCACGCACTGGCTCAATCGACAAAGGTGTGTTTTGTTATGCAGGAAGCAATTGGATGCATACTACCCATGATTGAGTTGACTAACATTGAATGTGCTCTAGACATCCCTATACGAAGATCTCCTCGACGGCACAATCTCCACGACGCAAACCATTCCCTCCCAGATCGCCTCTACAGGACGGATTCAAATGACACGAAAGGAAATCAACATGCAGATTGGAGAATTATTCATTCTGAGGATCAATATTCATCTCCAAGGTTCTGTCCTTGATGCTCCCGAACTTATGTGGGCAGAACCTCAACTCGAACCGGTGTATGTTGCTGTGAGAAGTTATCTGGAAATGGATCAACGGGTTGCGCTGCTGCAGGAGCGGGTTGGCGTTATTGCTGATCTGCTGGCTGTGCTGAAGGATCAATTGAGTCATACGCATGGTGAGTACATATGCCGATCGACCTGATCTGACTCGAGAGAGAGGAGAGTCGAGCACTAACCTATGATGTGTAGGTGAATACCTGGAATGGATCGTCATTGTGCTTATTGCAGCCGAGATCCTGGTCGCTGCGATTAACATTGTCGTGGATCTGTATGCCGGGGTTGATTGAGCAGAGAGAGGAAGAGAGAAGCACAGACAGGACAAGCAAGTTATAAAATCAACGCAAAATAAGACTTGTCATGTGTGTGAGAGTGAGAGTGAGAGTGTATTGTTGTAAATATGGAGTGTGTGTACACAGAGCATTAGAACCTACAGAAGACCCATAACTTGCAGCAAACCAGTCTAGACTTTTGAAGCTCTACGGTAATATTTGCTTCTCCTTTGCTTTCTGATAGGCCAGTCGCTAACGATGGCATACCTTATGGAAGATAGTAAACCCAGAAGTAGAGACGAGCGAAGTGAAGTAAAGTAAAGTAGTACAGTACCTTACCTTAAGTACATGTAGTTGATCTCTCTGTCTTGGCAATCAGCAAAGCTGCCTTCTCTTCTCCTCTTCCTACGCCCGACTACCTTACCTTACTTACCTGACCTACGAGTTCCACAGTCTCTTCCACGCGTTGACGTAGCCACGATGACACGAGCCGAGCCCGCTGCAAGAAGGACGCAACGACATATACTTACGCAAAGACCATATGGCGGCTCCATATAGCTATAGCTACACGTAGCACCACGATCCCATCCTCTGACATCTTCCAGTAAGCGTGGCTTACACTGCCTTACAGTAGTCGTGCGGCATGTTTGAACTGCGTCAGACAGACTCACACCGCCCGTCTCGAGTCCTTCGAAGAGACGCTGCTCTGCGCTGCGTCCACTTCCTCATACTACGATAAAAGACTGAAACACATGCTTATGGCAATGACCCGGCGTTTCTGAGGATGACAAGATGAGACGGTTGAGAAACGTGTATAGCAGCAGTAGGTGAGCCGTGCTCGACAATGATGTCAAGGGAGGCGGAGCGAGCAAGCATACACGTAGAGAGGAGAGCAGAGGAAGATGATCAGCGGTCTTAGCTGTGGCTGGCAACACAACCTGGTATTCCACCCAGATCAACCCTCTCGCTTCCCCGGTGTCCGGAGTGCATGGAAGGTAGAGAGAGCCTCACCATCTGCGGCGATCGCTACAGCAGCTGTGCCTGTGGTGTTACGCAATAGTTCTGGCCAACGACAAGAACAACAACAACCA
Source organism: Mycosphaerella sp. Ston1 (assembly GCA_000504405.2). NCBI lineage: Eukaryota > Fungi > Ascomycota > Dothideomycetes > Mycosphaerellales > Mycosphaerellaceae > Mycosphaerella > Mycosphaerella sp. Ston1. The sequence goes on along the minus strand of KZ105193.1, from coordinate 78,705 downwards.
CCCCAAGCATGCCACGTAGGTATGCACCCTATCGCAAGTCTTCCAATTCCAGCTTCTCGGTGACCCCCGTGGGAATACCGGCGTACGGTTCCTCTGATCGCAGCCTGGTGGGCCAATCTCGATGTAGCTGTCGCCATGACTCAGTTCCGCAGGCTGAAACGATATAAGCAGGGCTACTGCTTGCATGTTGAGGCAACTTCACCTGCTGCACACCTCTGCATTATTCATCGTAACTCAATTGAGCTGCATTTCTGCTGGCCACGCGAGCATTAACCTGACTCGGTCCAGCTCCATATTCGATCGGGTTACCGAAGTGGCCGGTCGGCCCGTATGCAATCTTCGCGTCCTCGTCTGCCTCCTCTCCGCATTGTGCGAGAATGAGAGGCCTTTATAACTTGCAGACAGAGGAAATGGAGCAGTGCGGTTGCGAGCCAATGGCGGGAGATGCACACTGTGAGGCTCTGATGCGTCTCTGTAGTAGCCCACATTCCCACAGGTTGATATTGCACTCGCCTTCTCCTTCAGACACGACAGAGCGCTAACATTGTCCCTTAGTTCTTCGGTCACGACCAGGTTAAGCCCTGTGACAGATGATGCACGAGGCCCTGTGCACTGCTCAGTCAAGCCACTGACTTGGTTCTATCCCTTCATAGACTGCTGATCTGAGCTGCTCATAACTTCGTCTCACACGTCTCGCAGGGTCACGCCGTTTGGGAACCAGTCTCCCGCTGAGCCGTGTCTTCAAACATCCCGGCTTTGTTTCCAGTTTACCTGACAGCGCTTCGGCTCAACAACCTGCTGCCACCCGTCAAGGTTGGATCCACGATTAAGTCGGGAGAGGCGTGAGTTTTGTGCCAGAAATGTGCTGGCAACCATGCGACGAATCGTACACGACTGTGTCCTCATTGCAAGGAGGCTCGGCCATGTCGCACTTATGGGTTGTGGTTCTGCAGGGTGATGCGATGTCAGCATCACTATTCGATACACATCAAGGAGAACGCACTTTATCTTTTACTGAAGGCTTTCCAGGCAGACCAGAACTATTTCTGCACTCTATTTCTGTGCTTCGACCCTATTCTGCGTGTACAACTTTTGCTCTGCTCTGCTCAGTGGCCCATGTGTCCTCTTCACATCTCTTCCAATGAGTGGGCAAAATAGACAGCGGTATTCTGCTCGGCCAGCTCCATACTTCCCTCCACCACCCACAAGCGAGCACGCGCCAGATGAGGGCAGAAAGATGACAACTGGACTCCCAGACTACGCTTACCGAGCAATGTACGACAAGCAAGAAGCCAACCAGTATCCGCCATATGGCAAAGCTGGCAGTCATAGCAACAGCAGCCAAAGAAGTCGGCAAAGTGCCTATGGATCCACGAGAGGAAGGTACGAGGAGGAGCGTTATGGCACCAGGCAATTAGAAGATGGACACCATTACAGCGAAAGAAGAAACCGCCCGAGTGAAAGGCGATCACGTCGTGGGCGATCGTCATCATACGACTCTTCGGACAGATCCTACGACTCGAGAGACAGAAGACACCACCACCGCGACGACAGACGACGGAGTCGCAGTCGACGCCGTAGCCGTAGTCGCGACAACGACAGGCGCGATCATGCAGTACAGAAGAAACAACAACAACAGCAGCAACAAGCAGAAGAAAAAAAGACGGGATTCGCCAAAATCGAAGAATACATTACTCCCTTTAACGTCGGTATCCTCATGGGCTGTATGGATCTCATCGGTGGCTCCATCTCCTTGTACATGACCAACAAACGATTCAGCAAGAAAGCCTTGGCCAAAGGCCCGGCTCCTGGTGAACCTGGTGCGTCAAGTGGTGGTGATGGGGACTCCGGCTCTGCTGACAAACAGCAGGATAAAAATGGAAGCAGAAGAAGAAGCAGCAGTCGCGGCGGTGGCGGTGGTGGCAGCAGCAGCAGCAAAGTCGGCGGTAGCTCGCGCAGCTCACACGTCTCGAGGAGATCTCGAAACCGGTCACGTGGGAGAAGTCGGGATTCTTCTTCTTCCTCTTCGTCGTCGTCTTCTGGAAGCAGTACTACTAGCTATTGGAGCCGAAGTGATACGAGACGCTACCGCCATATGCCAGAACGCCTGGAATACGATAGTCATGGAAGGCCTTCGTCGTCGGGTGGTGCTCACCACAGGGCTGCTGTACATCGTGTAGCTGCGCGGAGGAGGTGAAAAGAGCTCTTCCTGTTTTTGTTTTCTTCCATCAATCTTCCCAAGTCTTGTCTATCTATCGCTGTTTGTCTTTGAGAGCCCCGCCGGTGGACATACATGTACCTACCTTAGTTTCTCTACTATGGGAAGCGTGATAGGCGGCGTCATTGTTGGGTATATATTTGTGTTTTTGAGAAGCGAGAATCATCATCAGTATCATCATTACATACAGGTACCTACCCTACCTAGGGCTCTAGAATGGGAGCTGGCTGAGAGGAGCAGTTTATAATCATAAGGTAGAACTGAAAGGAGCTTTTTTTTCTTTCACTGATTACATGATTGTAATTTGCAGTAGAGGTTGATATACAGTTACTCCCTACATGTAGACACTGAGGTACTACATACAGGCTGCGATTTGCTTGTAATTGTATAGGCAGGTTCTAGGTGTCATTACGTCCATGTTGCTCACAGCATGTAGCACACTCTGTCTTTCTGCAATACACTGCACTACCAAGTAGATGTACCCTTCCATCACATTACCTCTCCATAGCTTGCTGCTTGCTACACGAAACTTCGATGAGTACCATCATGCCATGTGAGAAGCTTCAGTTGAGAGATGAACGATAAGAACAGTCTTGCACAGCAGCGCGCATTCGAATGGGATCGTAAATACCTTAGAGGCCTAAATGCCTACGGTACGGTAGGTAAAGACAGACTCAGAAGCTAACAAGGAAATTCCAACAAATGCACGTTGTTGTTCCGCATCGCATCATAGGTATCGTATCGTATCCAGCCAGACGAGCAACGAGAGTGAAAAAGATTCCTTCAAAAGGGACCAAATGACCCTAATCCACGAATTGCGTTGGTTTTTCTTTGCCCCGTTTTCGTGATTGCGAGAGAAAGAGAGTCGAGTGAAGACGAACGAACGAATGAACGACTCTCGATTCCATCCTTAGACCTTGCACTGACCGACCACCATGGCCCGCCTCGCTCCTTCCTTCCTTCCTTCCTTCCAGTATCAACACTTCCTAACGAACAACACTCTGTCCCTCAGGCATGCCCTTGTCAAGCCACTCCTTGAGCATCTCCATATCACGCTCATCGAATGCTGGATCCTCCGTGCCATGGCGATGCGCCAAAAACCCGACCAAGCTGCGCCCATTCACGGCAGTGTAGGTCCCATCCTCCCAGCCAGTTTCTTTGGCGATTTCACCACAGCTAGTCGGGTCGGTGACAAAGCGGCGCAGGCGATGCAATTCTTCGCCGTCCAGAACCTCGTTGACTTCATCGCCATGTCCGTTGATGATCGACGAGGCGAGCTTGTGGTCTCGGATCTGTTCCGAGGTCTTCCAATTCGCTGGTGCCATGGTTTCTTGTTGTCTGGTTTCTTGGTTGTTATGGCTTGTGGAGATGATTTGCTGTTGATCTGGCTTGGATGAGATGGTATTGTGTTATGAATGACCCGAATATGACCAGCGAGAATACTCTTCCTTTATGTGTTTTTCGAGTAGTCCTCAGGGGAAGTCTGTTATGTTGCTGCCTAGAGCCATCTCCATGCCAGCCGCTAGAACTATCACCACCGATTGTCAAACGGATAAGGGCAGAACGTACTACGGTGGCTCCAGACCTCTCGGATGTTCAACAAACATATTACCGAAACTTTACCACACGTTTCTCCTCTTCTCTCACCAGGGTTTTGGGAGAAGCCCTAGTTCTGAACAAAGTGTGCACTGTGTGTATGCCGATATAACACAGCGTGAGCCATAGCAACGAGTGGTACATTTACCCATGCTCCATGGATACAACGAGACTCTGCCGTCTCTCCTCGACCTTGCAGTAGTAGAACTATGGTCTCGAGATGTTAGGCTGCGCACCTGTACCGCCGGCCCGTCGGGGAGGTCATTGGAGTATACCCCGATAGCAACACTACCTTAGTGATGGTTCTGTGATGCAAAGCTGACCTTGCTAGCTCTTCTGCGGGCTTCGTCTTCAATCGACTTTATTATTCGTGTCCGGCATATGAGTGAGAGCCCCAAGCCATGGATGATCACGTGCTACAGAGCAGTGTTTGAAGCCTAGAGAATGCTGCTGGTGCACGAGAGGAGGGTGACGGAGAGGAAGATGAAGGAGAGAAGGTTGAGGGAGAGGGAGGAGGGAGATCGAAGGTGGTGTCGAGAAGGAGATTGTGATCTCTACTGCGCCACACTCGAGGCTGTGGCGCGTGTTCACCTGCGCCCATCATTTGCCTAATTGAAGCTGTTGTTGCGATCGCCAGTAATGACCGCAACAAGTGGCATGTGATGTGTGCGACCTGTGGCGCGAGCTCTTGCCAAGTGGGAATCAGCCAACTTGGCGCGTGAAGAATGACGAAGAAGGCGCAGTCGATACACTCACCACAGTCCACAACACGCTGAGGACATTCACCTACTTAAGGTATATCCCGTCTCTGTGGAACACTGATTATCTCCCAAACTCCCATCCAAACATCAAGACCCGACTCCAAGTCACGAAGAAGAATCGATCGAGCCAGAAGCAACCATGCCTTTGATGTGGACCAAGGTATGTCTATAGCTGCGAAGACTCTCAGGAAGGACAGAAGAAATACGTTCACGACGCGGATATGCTGACAATCATTCCCAACAGAACTGGGGTGGCCGTCGCGCCGGAGGCGGTATGCGCGTCGACAAGACCGGCGTTCACCGCAACCCATTCCGCTTCAGACTTTGTGGACTCAACTGCTTCCGTTAAGCAAAAGCAGCAGCACCACCACCACCACCACCAACAACGAACTTATACGACTTCGACGACCCACAACCGCACACCACAACCGCAATCACACTACGATACGATATGATATGATACCCTGGAAATTGAGCGAAAGACAGATGAGTGGATGAGCAAAAGGCGGGAGAGCGGTCACCTGGCACGGAGGATTCGCGCAACAGAAGCGGTGGCAGGTATAGATTTTGAGCGAGCTTTGGAAGAACAACGGCGAATAAGGGCGCGTGGTCGGGGATTGCTGTGCACGCGTTGACAAGACATACGTCGAGGTCATGTCGCTGAGGTGGATACCTACCTGCCTGCCTAGCAATGCAATGCAAATTCTCTTCCGGGCACGTCGCATGTTGGAACGTTACCTCACTGTAAAGAGTGTTCCACCCAATGAGAGCTTTTGATAATGTTGCATGCCATGGCAGTACATGTAGTATTGATGCATCTATCTTGGCGAGATGAACGGCGAAAACGTAGATGACCTGAAGGCGTAAGGATGTTACTGTGGATATACTCGTGTTGTGTAAACGATAGTTCTAATAGCTCCTCAGCATGGCGGGCTGGTCGACGAAGCCATCTCTCTTCTAGGGTCTAATTCTATACAATACGTATTACTAAGGTAAGGTATGAATGGAAATGCCCATTTTCCATCTCTGTTCAGGGCTTCCTCTCACTCTATTGCCTTCTATGGCCTTAGCAGTGGGTGTGCCTCAGTGTTGCTAGAATTTGGTCAGTAATTGGCAGGACTGCAGGGGGGGACTACTAACAGCACGTAGTCATCGAGACTGATGACACTTGGATCGCTAAATATGAGATAGAAGTATTTCAACGTCTCGGCGGTCCTATCGTGGCTGATTAGCATGAACTGGCAGGGAAACGGTCATCCTCTTCACGAAGCGCTTACCAAAAGCTCTCCATACTGTCAATGAGCGGCGACTCGAGCTGTGTTACGTCTTTCAAGGCAGCAAATGCGATTGGAGTCCGCGTTGCGTTTGTGATTGCCTGGAACATCTCCCAAGCCTGGTGCTGGAGCCGAACATCGCCTGTGATTCTGTACAGCACAAAAACCGATTCGATAGCTTCTGGCCGCAGAATGTAGCGAGGGTCGGTGATTGCAACGAACCCAGGAGCTAGTCCTTTGCTGGCGATCGTTTGATGAGCATCTTCCTCATAGCCTACACCTGTAGTGCCGGGATTCGCCTTCTTCGCTACTGCGTGAAGCCAAGTATCTTCACTCCAGGCACAGTCATTCCAGTCTGCCTCCTGGCAAGGGAGGGCAGTAAAGATCTCGGGCATGATGCCGGAAATGGTCGAATTATATGCCCACAGACAGCCGTCTACAAGTTCCCGAGCTGTGTCCATTTCGTATGGCTGCTGGAAAATCTTGGCAGCCAACGCAACCATGCCACCTGCGAAACATGCCAAATGCTCTGCCTGGGGCAAAAGCTTGATTCGAGAGTGAGAGTGTCGCTTCACTGTACCTGAGAGAAGCATCTTACGATTCTCTGAATTCAGTGGGCGAAAGAAGACACTCTCTTTGGCAGCGGCTAGAGCAGCACGAAACATCGATTCGTATTGGGATGTCTGCCCTCCTAGCATAAGATGCTGCTTAGGTAAGTATTCGTAGAGACTATCGGCCATCCCACCAAGTGTAAAGGTAGTATCGTGTGCGAAGTCTGCGTCCTTGGTGTTGACTAAAGTGGGCCATAGGCCGGGCAACTGAGTATGGGGTTGAGCTCTCTCGAGGGCGTCTGTGACTCGAGCTACTGCATCATACCATTTCATATCACCGGTAATTTGAGAAAGCCGTGTGAATTCCAGAGTAAGCGATCCGACCTCAGCGAGAAGCGAGGATCTCTTAGCCTCCTGGTCTTCGCCTAGTGCCGTCTTTTGCCAATTCCATCGAGTCATCGGCATGTGATTGGGCGTGTCGAAGGCAAGGTACAACATCTCGCCCAATTGGATCGCCTTCTCCAACAGGACTGGATAGCGATGTCCACTCACATCGTATGCCGCAAGAAGACCTCCCAGATATCGTATTGTAGTCTCAAAGACATTGACTTCTGACGTTGGCGTCGAGATAAAGTCCACCTTCTTGATGGCCGAGACCGCCAGTTCGAATTCCTTCTTCAGGCCCATGATCCATAAGCTGTCCAAGCTATCCACCAACGTTGCCCCCCATGACCCGAACGGATTTCGTGCGTGTCCACTTATCGGCGCGACTTCATCTTGCAGCCATGCGTTTTCCTTGTATCCCGTCCAAGAATGCTGAAAAGCCTCCCCGACTGCACTCAAACAGCTCTTTCGCCAAGAAGCATGTTCCCTCGACTCTGGTTCGAAGTTGTGCTGCACACGGGGTATATCGACCCGGGGCCCATTGGGGATCTTGACGTATTGGTGGACCGGGTGCTTGAGCTTTACGTCCTTCCATCGAAACTTCGGCTTCAGCAAACCAGGATTCAGAACCTCGTCGATCGGTCGCTTTGCTCGCGGTGGTGGCCTAGCATGTCGATGGGCGTGACCAGGTGGGGTGGCGGCCAAGTGGAAGATGATGACGAAGAAAAGAACAGAAACGAGCGTGAGGGATAGATAGCGTCTCACAGGAGGCATCATGATGCGGTATGTGTGAGGAGTGACGGGCACATCGTAGAGATGCGCTTACTTGTGAGGAGAGAACAGTCAATAATAAATGATAAAGGCAGGATGCTCACCAAACTCCATCATGGATCATCTCTCATCTCTACAGACACAAGCAGACATCTTCTCCTTCTCCCCTTATTCTGAAGCAGCCTAGGCTCGTGCATGGACCTTGCCAGGAATAAGGGTGTTTCGTCGTAGCTGCTCGTTTGGCTGGCTGGCTGGCGCTCTCTGCATGCTGACCGGCCGCGGCAATGAGTATGTTGGCGATATCGTCTCATCTGTCACGTCCAGACGGAGGTGCTGGGTTTCGCCAAGGTCAACACCGTCGCCGTGGTACGAAATAGGTACTGTGGTGTAAGTGTACCGGGTAAATCAGGCATGGCCGCTTCCCGTGAGCCTAAGGTTCCGCGTCCGCTGAACTAGAACTAGGTAGCTCTAGCGTCGGCAATAGAACAAGGGTGTGCCGACTGCTGTTTGTTCCTGGAGCAGCAGAAGATTGTTGCGCTCTGTCTCTCTCACATCAATTTCTATTGAACAACGTCAATGCAATAACACCCGCTCGAGCACATTGGTCGCAGTCGACCCTGTGCTACCGACTCTGCCGCGATGCCCGATCAGTATCCGACGTTGCCACAGTGTGCGGCGGTTGCGACAGCGCTCAAAGTGCTCTTGTGGCCAGCATAGTATGTGCAATCGACAGCAGGATTCGGAATGGGTTATACTGACTCGAGAAAGCAAGTCGACCGACTTCGAGGTGCACCGCAACTGGCTCGCAATCACAAACACGTTGCCCTTGAAGGAATGGTATTTTGAGGTCAGTGTGCCCACAAAAGGTAAACATCGGCACCAAGGTTCTGATACAGTGCAGCACACTTCAGAATGGACGTTGGACTATCCTCCATTCTTCGCCTACTTCGAGTGGACTATGTCACAGCTAGCGCGCTTCATTGATCCGAAAATGCTCGATGTCCAGAATCTTGGCTATGATAGCTGGCAGACAATCTACTTCCAGCGAGCGACAGTCATTGTCACGGAGTTTGTGCTCATCTACGCCTTGAGTCTATACATCAGCTCCGCCCCTATCGGAGAGAAGAAGCAAAGCCATGCTGCCGCCATCTCGATCTTGCTCTCACCAGGTCTGCTCATCATTGACCACATCCATTTCCAGTACAATGGCACGATGTATGGCATTCTGATCCTGGCAATCGTGCTGGCACGTCATCGGCAGAATGGGTTACTGCTTAGCGGCATTGTCTTCATGGCGCTGTTGTGTCTCAAGCATATATATCTCTACCTGGCACCGGCTTGGTTCATATATCTGCTCCGGGTATATTGTCTAGGACCTCGATCGATCTTTGACATTGAATGGATCAATTGCATGAAGCTTGGATCAGGGATTTTGGTCGTCAGCGCAGCAGCATTTGGTCCTTTCGCCATCGCAAGTCTTGAACAATTACCGCAGATCATGAGCAGGCTGTTTCCGTTCAGCAGAGGACTGTGCCACGCTTACTGGGCTCCGAATATCTGGGCAATGTACTCCTTCGGCGATCGCGTGCTGATATATCGTAAGCGCTCCACATCTCAATAAACATCGAGACACGCACTGACTGCCTACAGTCGCGCCATATCTCAAGCTTCCTGTCAATACAGAAGCCATCAATAGCGTCACTCGAGGCTTGGTTGGCGATACCTCATTTGCTGTCCTGCCCGATATACCACCAAGGCTTACTTTCATCCTCACACTGGGAGCGCAAATAGTAAGTACGTCGAGCGGTAGCGACGTGCAATGAAAACTGATATCATTTAGCCTGGGTTGATCAAGCTATTCTTGCTTCCGACGTGGGACAACTTTGTTGCCACTATAACTTTATGCGGCTACGCCTCATTCCTCTTCGGATGGCACGTTCACGAGAAGGCCATATTACTGGTCATCATTCCTTTCAGCTTGCTTGCCCTCAAAGACAGACGCTTCCTGGGAGCCTTCCGCCCATTGGCCGTTGCTGGTCACGTGAGCTTATTTCCGCTCCTATTCACTGCCATGGAGTTTCCAGTCAAGGTCGTGTATACCATCACGTGGCTTGTCGCCTTTCTGATGTCTTTCGATCAGCTCGCTCCCGCGTAAGTGCCCCTGTTGTCTTCGCAACAGCTCCCAAGAAACGTCCACTGACGGTGTTGCAGATCCGAAAAGCCTCGAGTGTTCTTGTTTGATCGATTCTCCTTGCTTTACATTGCAGTGGCTGTGCCATTAATCGCTTACTGTTCGATGATACATCAGTTGGCCTTTGGAGCTAAGTACGAGTTCCTGCCGCTGATGTTCACAAGCTCATACACTGCCGTTGGGGTGGTTGGCAGCTGGGTAGGATTTCTGGTAGTCTTCTTCACCTCATAATCAAGCAAGAAATGACTCAAGGGTGAGCTGTTCACGCGTTCCGAATCGCCAAACCGAAACTTAACATATTCCGATGTTTCCATCTTCATATGCAACAAATGCTCACGCACCGTCACCTGAATGCACGGCACCGGGTTTGGAGAGAAGAGGGCGTACTATACCGCGCAAGTGTCTTCAGAGAGCTCAAAATCAACAGAGCAAGCCGGGCAGACTGGTTGCTCAATCACGGTAAGAATTTGTGGCATTGCCCAGGCCGCCGCTGGTCAGATCGAGGCTTGACTGGTGTTCAAAAGAAGGGGACGTTCAGGGTCTCGCACTTGGTCGGTCTGTCAGTAGAGAGGTACGACCATAAACCACAGCTCGAATATGGCAAGCGAACGTGCGCGGCGCTGCGGATTCAACGAGTGCATACACGACCATAGTCGTGGGTGATGATGACCGCTGGAACAGCCGAGAAGGACGATGTGGTAGTGTTCAAGAATGCCAAGGCCAGCGACGCCATTAAACATCACGCTAAGGTTCGGCAAAGATCCTCCGGCTTGACCTTTGGTGGAGTGTACGGTGTTGTGGTGTCTCTCCAGTACTCCGTATGCCTGCCTACATGTACCTTACTCAAAAACCCTCTCCGCCTCTTCCTGTCCTGTCCGCCCTCCTCCAACATCTCCCACCGCACCCACACCCATCCGCGACGCGACCACGACATCGTCCGCCATCGCCGCAACCCTCCACCAGACACTCCAGACGCCTGCCATGACGATCGATCCTCTCTCCACACGCGTTTAGACTCGGCCGCCTTTCTGCAAAGGTGCTATATCCCGGAGCTCTCACTTCTGCGACAACACGCGCCGCTTCGGGGTCACCATTCTCCAATCCCCCCTCGACTACATGCTCGGTACACCAGGACAGTTGCAGCGCCCCTCAAAGCCCGCCATCGATCGTCGACTGTCCCATTGACCTCACGTCCACCTACTCCCAGCACGTTGATCTCCGGGGGTGGCACCCAGCTGCACGCTGGGCATATAAAATATGGTGCGCATTGCAAACAAAGCTTCGCCAGTACGCTGAGCCAACAACGAGACACAGGTCCTCAACAAGAGAAAGCCAGTCAACCTCATCACGACTCCACCCAATGTTCCGGACAATACCGATGTAGGGTCATGTTGAAGCTATGAACTCGTGGATACAACGACTGACGCGCATATGCTACTAGGTCTTCGTCATGAAGGGCACGAATGAGGTGTTTATAGACTACGAGAAGTACCTAAAGCGGTATGCTCACCTGCGCCATATCATATAATGCACAGACGTTTAGGCTAAACTTCATTACAGCTTCGACTGGCTCAATTCAGTATGCTTCTTACCTTCAAGAACAACTTGGGAGTCGGCACACTGATAATCCACAGAAAAAGTTCACAGACGCCGTCAACGGCAAGTCCGGCCTTACATACTGGGACGCGCTGGAATCAGAGGTAGACCATCACATGATTGCTGTAGCAAGCTTGAGCATGCTGACTCCTTCCAGACTAAGAGCTCAGCTACTATCGAGACCTTATTTCCCGAAGTCCTTCGCGACCCAATTCTGCGCAATGTGCAGTTTTCGACTATCACGCGCATGGATGAACTTGGTACACTTTTGTCGGCTCTCTAGACGCATCCTTTCTGACTAGTGTGTTAGTGAACAAGGTATTCGACGACTTCAAGAGTGATTACTTTCCTGGCGAGGATGTCGTATGTACCCTTGACAATGGCGAGCAATTCGAAGGGACGATCCGCGAAAAGGCCAAATTTCCCATGATTCGAGGAGCAGATGGCAGCGTGCAGCGTGCACCGTTCTCGCGATATTTCATTAAGGTGCACGGCGCGCCCGGCGAGGAGGCACTGTTGGACGATAAGCACATTCGCCGTGATCGTAAGGTCTTCACAAAGCAGAACCTTCGTGCTTTCCTGAAGAACTCTCTACAGCGTGAACCCTGGAGTGGAGCACCATGGCTCGTCAAGGAACACCTCGCAATTCAATACCGACTGCCAATGGAAATCCCTCAACACCTCTTTCAGGACGCGAAAGTATTGGCAGCCAAGACGCAGATGCTCTCAATGCGGCCGCCCAAGACCAAGAAGCCGAAAGGCATGCCAGCTGCGGAGTATGAACGTCTGCGAAACCAGGAAATACATCAAGTACAACAACAGCAAATGCAACAGCCCATAGCTGGTGCTCATCCAGCGCAAATGAGTCATTACCAACAACAGCAGGCACACCACCAGATGATGAATCAAATGCAACCTCGACCTCCTCCGCCACCAGTCATAAGATATCCAATAGAAGATCTGGATTTAGCCCCGAAGCGCAATGGAGCGACGAGACCAGAACTCAAATTCTTCACAGAGGAGCTAACGGAGTACATGCGCGGAGGTCGGAAGACAGCAGTACAAGGCATCGAAATGCGTTCGATCGGTATGCTGCTGGAAGTCTGGAATACGCTGAATGTACAGTGCGAAGTCTACGTGCTCGACAGCTTCACGTTCGACGACTTTGTGGATGCGATGCAGTATCACGAGCTCGATCCCCCTTGCGAGCTTTTTGAGGAGATCCATTGTGCTGTGTTGAAATTGTTCGTTGATAACGAGGGCAAGCTTCTGGTCAAGGATATGCCTCGAAAGAAGGTCGAGGAGACCCAGGGGGACGACGACACGGAGATGCATGATGACAGCGAAGTCTCGACCCCTCTACCGGATGCACCTGCGCGTTCCACACGTAGCAGACTGAGCCATATGGAAGTCGCGGAACCGGATAGTCCCACCGTGGAGAACAGGAACCGCGCTGGAGAGATGCTGGGTGACCGCGCCTGGGAGGACCGGTTGGCCGCGCGAGCGTTCACCAAGGGGGGGTGGCAAGTCATTGTTGTCGGCATCCTGCATCAACTTTCTCAGGTCCCACTATTCAAGGAGAGGTGCGATCGGATCTTGGCTCACCTGGCTCCGATTGATAGCAAGCCTACACAGGAAACAGCCCTGGAGCAATATGCGACGATGGACATCAACCTCCGAATTACAGCACTCCAGCTGCTGACAGTCCTGACGATTCGGACTGATGCAATCAAGGATTTTCTCGAAACCTGCATGGACGACATGACGGATGTGCGCAAGCGTAAAATGGAACATCAGCGTGAGAAGAAGATTGCTATGGAGGAGTTCGCCGTCAAGGATCGCGAGTTTAAGATCCTGCGCCCTGATCACCTTCCTCCTTCTCCTGTACAAGATCCAACCGAGGTCACTGAGCTAGACCCGACGGAGGACTCCATTGACCTCAACGGCACTGCTAGCAGCCCAGACCCTGATGAGGATGCCCTCGCTGGTGGAAGATCGCTTCGTCGCGCAGGCGATCGTAAGCGCAAGCGTGAAGAAGAACAGGCGCGTCGCGAAAAGGTGAAGGCTGCTAAGGCTGAAGCCGCCAAGGCGCACAACAAGGCTGCCAAAGAGTTCAAGAAGATTGAAAAGGAATGCCTGGAGCTCAAAGATCGCATCAGGGTGCAGGAAGAGAAGATTGCCGAATGTGACTCGGACTTGCGCGAGGCTAACGTCCAGCGCACCAAAGTATTAGGCAAGGATAGATTCTGCAACCGATACTACTGGTTTGAGCGCAACGGCCAGCCATTTGGCGGACTACCAAGCTCGAGTACATCGTCGTATGGATACGCCAACGGCCGCATCTGGGTGCAAGGACCAGACGTCATGGAGCGTGAGGGCTTCATTGACCGCACACCGGAAGATCAGCGAGAATATCAGAGATATTTCCAGATGACAGTTCCTCAGCGACGCCAGCAAGAAGAAGGTGACGTTCAACTGAATACAGCGGATGAGTGGGGCTATATCGACGACCCAGATCGGCTGGACAATCTCATCGGCTGGCTCGATGATCGGGGCGAGCGCGAGCGGAAACTGCGCAAAGAACTCATGGACTGGCGAGACCACATTGCTCAATACATGGAAGCGTACAAGAAGTTCCTGGACCAGGAAGCTGCCAAGAAGCTTGACACGGAGGAGGAGCCTGCAAAACGCGTCTCTACTCGCCACAAGCAAGCCGAAGAGGAAAATGCAAATAAGGCGCGCTGCCTTCGCTGGCGCAATACTATGGCTCTCGACGAACAGGGACATATCCACTCGCAGCCCCCCAAGCCAAAGGAGAAGAAATCCCACAAGAAGCAAGCTGCTGCGGAACGAGAAGATAGAGGCCGGGGCGTCGCCGTACCTGTAAATCGCAGTGGAAAGGCCATGACGAGGCAAGGCGGCGATTACAATTTCAAGAAGTGAGCCACAACCACAGTCTGAAGGACTCTAGTGAAGAGAGATCTTCTCGTGCTGTCGCGCTGGCTCTTTCTTTTGTGCCAAATATGAACATTTTGGCGGGTATGAAGTTCATGAATGTGCTGGCATGACTTGGGTATAGAGGTCGTGTGAACCGTGGCTGGCTCACTAGCTACCTTATCTTCTCGTCGAGTGGAGGAGTGCTTCGAGGATACAGAGACCAGGTGATGGTATGACACTGCTGCTTTTGCTTGTACTTGCATAGCGATGAGGGATGCTGCTGGCCAATGGCTGCAGCTGGGGTCGAAAGGACCAACAAAAAATTAGTAGAGCTATATGGCTTGAAATGCGAATGATACCACCACTCTTTTTGAGATCCGTCATCGCGTTACAGGCATGCTATATGAGTTGTAAAGATATGCGGTAGAACTAAAGTCAATCGTTGTGCTCTTTCGCACTTTATGCGCGTAGTTGGCGACGAGTGGCATTTGTGACATTAAAAGCAAATATGCAGATATCTCATCCATAATACAACAATTCACAAATATGTACAGACTCTGGATTTTGTAGGACTCTACAGAGTCACAGCTTCATTTCCTTGCTGAGCGCCTTGACCCATGAAGAACCTCTTGCTTTCCAGACATCTCTCGCTCGTGCAGCCTGGACATCTCAGGCCCATTTGCTTGCTGCACACCACGCCAGCCTTGAGATGTTCGCTAGCCAGATTCGCGAGGGCGTTGATGAATGTCGGGCTGCCATTCAGACTCTCACACCTCCTCACACGTCCATCGGCGCCCATCTCGTTGGCTTCGTGGATGACTTCCTGGTCAATTTCGAACAGTGTCTCGATGTGGTCTGAAGTGAAAGCAATGGGGATGAGAACCATGTCCTTTTGTCCTTTCTTGATCAGGTTGGGTACTGTCTCTGCGGTCTGTGCTCCTAACCATGCTGAAGGCCCAACTTGTGACTGCCAGCACAGTCTGTAGGGGTTCTTGTGTCCTAGCTTTTGCTGTACTGCCCATACTGTAGCTGCGACCTCAGCTGGGTATGGGTCTCCGCGGTTCACGACGGACATGGGAAGGGAATGGGCAGAGTACAGGAGGACTACGCTGTCTCGAATGTCTTCTGGGTAGGATTCGAGCCTCTTGGTGATGTTCTCGGCAAAGGCGTCGACGAGACCTGGATGTGTCGGCCATCGGTCGATCACGCTCCACTGGATAGACCCTTCAGCAGGTGCATCGGCATTGCGCGTAGGCGATTCGAGGCGTTGGCGCCATTTCCAGAGCTCATTGAGAGACGAGCCTGTTGTTGAGCAGGAGTACTGCGGGTATTGTGTGAAAGCCACTGCGCGTCCTCCTCGTCCCTTGCCAAAGCCGTCCTCGAACAACTTGTTATACATCTCCTCGGTCAACGGATTGGCATATCGGAAGGCCACATAGGGCTTGTGCGGTGCCGACTCTGGGTTCGTCTTGTCTAGAATCTTGCACATCTCCGCCGCCTGGTACTCGGACCACTTCCTGATGGGACTCCCTCCACCAATGTCTGCATACTGCTTCTTGATCTTGGGCGTTCTCCGCCTGCTGATGAGCGGGCCGAGGTAGCTTTGTAGAGGGCCAAGTGGGATCAAGTCGCCGTCCGCGAAGAGACGAGACAGAAAACCGCCCACTTCATCGACCGTCGCTGGCCCGCCCATGTTCATGAACACCATTGCCGTCGGCCCCTTCTTGCCAACCTCGTTCTGCGTAACGGGTGGCGCGGCGACGACGGTGGCCATGCTGCGGTCGCTGGACCATATCCTCGGCTTGTGGTGCGCGGTTGGCGGCGCGAGATGGAGACATTGAGAGGGATTCGCCCGTCGCGTGAGCGTCTTGAGTGGTTGCTGGACACTCATGTTCGTACGCACACAGAGGTGGGGATGAGTATGTTGAAGTGGATGGTGATGTATGTATGTACTGTAGACCTAATGTAATTGACTAGCTTTGGCTCTAGTCCATACAGGTAAGCAGCTTTGGCCTGCAATTCACTGGTCCTCGAATGAAATCCGGTTGCAGGGGAGGTAGGAACATCATCACCGTCACCAGCGATCGAAGAGGCGGCGCCTCCGCCAAGAGTATGTCACGTGTTCTCGCGATGGCTGCCTGCGCAGCTTTCGCGTCGTCCCCACCTCAGGCACTACCTACCTAGGTAGTACTCTCACTACACTTACATACCATGCGACATGTTTCCTTGCCAGTGCAGCGGACACTGCAACACAGCGACACCAAGACTCCACAGCGGCAATCACTAAAGCATCAAACATGCCAGACCTCCCATATCGTCCCGCCGAGGACAAATATGGTGGCGGCGACGAGGACGAGGACGATGAGGTCGAGGAGCTCTCGGGATACAAGACCGTGAAGGACGCTGTGCTCTTTGCAATCGACGCATCCGAAAGCATGCTCACGAAGCCCGCTGAGAGAGACCCGAAGAAGCCAGAGCATTCTCTGGCCCCTACCGCTGCAGCGTTGAAGTGTGCTTATGCATTAATGCAGCAGCGGATCATCAGCAACCCACATGACATGATGGGCATCCTCCTCTTCAATACTGAGAAGAGTAAGTTCGATGAAGGTGACGATTCGAGCCGAGGCTTCCAGTATCCACATTGCTATTTGCTCCAAGATCTCAACGTACCTGCTGCCGAGGATGTGAAGCAATTGCGGAGTCTGGTCGAGGACGACGACGAAGAAGAAGAAGAAGCTGCCGGCATCTTGCAAGCCAGCAAGGACGAAGTGAGCATGGCTAATGTGCTCTTCTGCGCCAACCAAATATTCACAACGAAAGCGCCCAACTTCTCGTCCAGGAGGCTGTTCCTGGTCACTGACAATGACTATCCCCATTCCTCAGATCGAGACGCGAGGAACAGCGCTGCTGTGCGTGCCAAGGACTTGTATGATCTGGGTGTGACTATTGAGCTTTTCCCAATTTCGCACCCGGACCGCGGTTATACTTTCGATCGCAGCAAGTTCTACAACGATATTGTGTACTCCTCAACACCCTCGGACCCAGACGCGCCCGCTCCTCTTACATCAGACATTAAAGTTGCCAGTTCAACCGCGAAGGACGGGATTAGCTTACTGCAAGCTCTGCTATCATCAGTGCAGTCCCGCAATGCACCTCGTAGAGCACTCTTCAGCAGCGTGCCGCTGGAGATTGGACCAGGCCTCAAGATCGGCGTCAAAGGCTACACGCTTCTGAAACGACAAGAACCAGCTCGACAGACTTACATATATCTGCCATCGGACGGCGAGAAAGCGCAAATCGCCGAAGGCCACAGCGAACTTGTGGACGAAGACACGGCTCGAACGGTGGAGAAGACTGAAGTCCGCCGAGCCTACAAATTTGGTGGCGAGACGGTGTCTTTTTCGCTTGAAGAGATGGCTAAAATCAACGACTGGGGTGAGACAACTATTCGGATCATTGGCTTCAAGCCTATGAGCATGCTGCCTGTGTGGGCAACAGTGGACAAGTCGACATTCATCTATCCGTCCGAGGAAAGCTTTATTGGATCCACACGTGTGTTTTCTGCTCTGCACCAGAAGCTGCTCAGAGATCAGAAGACGGCCTTGGCCTGGTACATACCACGGCGGAATGCCTCCCCAAGACTGGCGGCATTGATTCCAGGAGAGGAAGAGCGCAACGAAGAAGGAGAACAGCACATGCCGCCCGGAATTTGGATCAAGCCGTTGCCATTCGCAGACGATATACGTGCTAATCCAGAAGTCAATCTTGTCAAAGCTCCAGATGAGGTTGTCGACGCGATGCGAGTGATCGTACAGCAACTCCAGCTCCCCAAAGCAGTCTACGATCCTCTCAAGTATCCTAACCCAGCTTTGCAGTGGTTCTTCCGCATACTACAAGCTTTGGCCCTTGACGAGGATCTACCCGAGCATCCAGAGGACAAGACGCTCCCGAAGTGGAAACAGATTCAGAAAAGAGCTGGCGGGTTCGTTGTGCAATGGGGCGATAAGTTAGATGCCGCGTTCAATCAATGGCTCGCTGAGAACGCGTCGAGTTTCAAGCCTGCTACGAATGGAGCTTCGAAGAGAATGGGTCCTCCGTCGCAAGCACCACTAAAAAAGGCGAAAAAAGAGGAGGTCGACTGCGAGGAAGGCATCACAGATGCCGATATGAAAGCTGCTTACATTGCAGATACTTTATCCAAATACAAGGTGAATGATCTGAAGGTGTGGCTCAAAAACAAGGGCATGAGCGCTACTGGAAAGAAACAGGACCTTGTAGATGCGGTCACAAGCTACTTTGAGACTAAGATGGAGGATTGATAGCAGCTCTTGCCAAGTGAGTCGATTGTCTTGTTCCAGGGCGTGGATGAGCTTATCTTAATACTTGATAAGTCGGGCGTTGCGAAGAGTGCATGGCGACCTTACTTCAGAAGCTCATCCTCCAGCGCTGGCACCAGGGGTTCAATGTTCCTGTGGAATGCACGAATTTGGATGACAACTTGAACTGGATCTGTAAAGGACGCCCAGTGTAGTGGCAAGTGCACGGTCTAGTAAGCAAGCACTACTAAGGTACCTACCTTAGGCAAGCTGGTCTTGCCAGCATTGTCCTTTTATCCGCATATATGTAAGGTACATGTAGGTTCTCGTTTTGAGGCGAGTTTCATCATGTCCCGCAACTATTGCAATATCTTCCGGACTGTACACAGATATCACACATACAGCATCACATCACATTGCCACTCGCTTCAAAAAGCAGTTCCGCGCACCAGAGACGGTGTGTATGGAACGTATCGACTCTGCTGTGTGCGATTGCTAAGTCTGCTAGGTCCAGGAGCGAGCCGCCACGCTCTCGACATCACACTGGCGCATATCACTTGCAGCGGCGACCAATTCCTAAAACCATGATCAGAACCACGCCGCCCGGAGATCCTTATAAGATCGGCAGAAAGCTGAATGACGCAGGCTTTGGTGTGGCCTTTGACACGATTCCGGCTGAGCTACGCATAATGATATTCGTCGAGCATATTGCAGAATCCATCAAGCCAAATACCCGTCGTGGCGAGGTCAAATTCTTTATAGACGCCCATGTCATCCTCCCGTACGTTTTGGGAGATGGCATCTCACCTGAATATCATGGCGAGATTGCCGACGCAATCAGAAAATTTGTTGGACCGAGATATTGCTGGTGGTTCGGATATGCTGCTCCTCGCGAAGTAAGTAGCAGTACACCAGACATACTATTCTCAGGCTGGACGAAGCTGAAATTTCGTGCTCGAACCGATGATGCACGCAACTTGCGCTTACCTTTTTGCATTCGTTCTAGAGCCTTAGCATACTCAAGCAGTTTTCCCACTTTGCAAGATATTATGGCCTGAACATGAAATGCTTAGTCGGGATTTGGTGTCACGGTGGCGACATGACCGATTCAATAGAGCAGTTCGATGACTTTAACCGTCAACTCACCGGTCTGCGCCGTTTCTTGAGCACCATATTTCCATATCGGAGTTTCGAGTTCGATCGAATATTCAGAGAATGGTGGTCTAGGCTACGCGGCAAGCCATTCTTCCACGAAGGATTCCATAAGATGATGGGCAGCTACACGAACGCCGACGCTGTTGTTCTTTGTGACGACGAGACTATCTCTTACTCCAAGTATGTGCGTGAGGAGCTATTCGGCTACCATCTCTTGGTATTGGATGGTGGGAGGTGTCTCAGTTTCATCATAGGGGGACCACTGGCTTTGTGGGAATGGGAGAAGTTCGAAGAAGGAGTTGCACGCCAGACGTTCGTTTCTAGATTGGAGCTGATGGGTCGGTGGGTTATGCGCAAGCTGTGCTTATAAAGACGGAGCCGTTGTCTAACGGACTATGCTTCATTTGCCTGCATGTTCTTTCCTCGCAATGGGCTTTGAAGACAAATACTAGACGCGAATACCAATTTTGAATTATACACTGGAAGTCAGCAGGAATTGTGTGATTACGAGGTTGGCTACAATGCGCGAGGACGTGTGAATCATTGAGCAGAGCTATAGACACAGCACCGAACGCTGTGGAGAGTATCTGCAGCCCATCTTGTTGCCTGCTTCGCGCTGATCATGCGCCAGCGGTTGCGATCGGTCCCCCGCCTGCTCTGTCTTCACTTTGGCTGACCAAGAAGCACTAACTGCAAACCTTAGTTCTATTCATCAACAAACGGTTCTACGCTTCACTTGCCTCACGGTCACAACAGTCCAAACAATCGACGTTCAAGAGTCCGCAACCTCAAAAAGCTACAACATCGGACTTCATCAGATCGAACCTCAGCAACTTGCAAACACTCGATTTACTCAACGTCTGGTCATCACGATCTCGCGAAGCTTGTCAAACCCTTTTCGCCGAGCTCGTCGAGGGACATTACATGTATTCCTACGCCGCTATGACATGCCTCAAGTAGTGAATCGAAGCTGCAGGTTGGAATGCCGATGCCGTCGCCTTTGGCTGTGGGAGATTGAGATAGATAAGTTCTTGTGAAACCTAAGGTAAGCTCGCGTGGAATACATGTAAGGTACCTAAGGTATGTACATGTATGCTGTGTGATGTAGAGATAAAGACCCGTTTGAGAGGTGCGTAGTGGCAGTTACTCGTCGCGCCTGCCGAGTTCGCGTCCCATGCACCAGCCCTGCGCTTGTATGAGGTATCATCATGCAAAAAGATTCGCAACTCCCAAACGCTCTAACCCTCCATAATCCCAGGTGGTACAGCCTCGGCTGTCCTATCGCTCTTTTCGGCCTTGGCTCTCTGCTTCTCCTTCGCGCTCTGTTTGATCTCCTCCCATTTGGACTGGTACTTCTTCAGTGTCTTCTCCTGCTTCATAGCAAGAGTGTGGTACTTTTGCGTCTCTTCCGTCTTCTGCTCAAGTTGCTGCTCGACTTGTCGCAGACGTGCGATCAGAGCAGGATCGGGTCCTCCAGCCGGTCCTTGGCCCTGCACGCTCGCCATGCTCTGCGTCAAAGCTACCATCGAGGCATCTTGAGCATGTGTCTCGAACTCTGAAAGTCGCGTGGCCAGCTGTTCTACCGTGTGCTTGAGCGTGACATTTTCCAGTTCCAACTCTTCGTGCGTATGTGACTTGCCGAATGGGTCCCGGCTTCCGCCTCGAGAAGAGAACCTACTGTGCTTGGGAGACGACTGGGCTTCGCGCGCATCCACAAATGCTTCCTCATCGTCCTCGTCAATTCCTTCCAGTTGCTGCTGTTGGGCCTTGGCAATATCAGCATATGAGTAGGTACCGCCACCTGTCTGAACAACATAAAAGCTCTCGGCAGGTCCGAACGCATGACCATGGTGGCCGCGCTGGCGGTGTTCGTCCTCAATGGCCTCGAGAGCGGCTTTGGAGAAGATCTTCTTCACGTCGGGCTGGTCATTTGCCGGCACCGTCCTCTGTGTCAATCTCTGCTGTGTTGCTTGCTTGGTCTCGACATCTTCTGCATTCAGTGGCAACCCGGCAAAAGCTAGTACAGACGAGAGCTTGGTCATGGTACCAGTGGTCAGATTGCTGTAAAATCTGGCAAAAGCGTCGTCGTCTTCTGCCTTTTGTGCTATCCTTGCCTTTTGCGCTGGCTTTAAGGCCTGACTGTCCATGATGGATGGCGGTATCTTCGAGCCAGGAGTCACAGTCGGATGGCTTCTCCTATGGGACTCTGGAGACAGCTGTCGTGCGCGAGCTTGGGCAGCCGCAGAAGGCGGATTTCGCCCGGGTTGAGGAATGCCACGACGGGATGCGATGTCCCTTGCCAGAGACGGCGAGGAGTCGCGAGCGGCACTCCCCAAGCGCGCAGCCAGAGCAGATGTCGTTGGCTTCACTTTGGGTGCGGAAGATGTGGCCATCGTTTGACTCGGAGCTGCCACCTTATCGGTTGAGGCGAAGTCATGTCGAGACACGCTGACATCTTCTGCCTTCACATCGGCAGGCGCGTTGACCACCGGCTCTGGAACATCCTGCGCCTTGATGATGTTTGCTAGCTTGGTATGCTCATGCTCGAGCAGCTTCAGTATTCGGATGGCCTATACCGGCCATTAACACGGGTTCAGCCTGCAGTATATACGCACAGGAGAGACTACCTCTGCATCGCCCGTGCTCTTCGCGGCACGCGCATAATTCGCAGCTGCATGATTGTGCTCCTCGGCGGCCTGCGCCCAGTTGATCTGTAGTGTCTCCTCTGTCGCCTTCCGAGCATGAGCGTGTGCCTAAGCGAGGGTCAGATATGCCCTACACGGCATACATGTACAGTACATGTAGCATACATGTAGCTGGGGATGAGACGTGCCGCTGTCAGAGCTGCTGGTTCCGCCATGGTGCAATGCGCAGTAGAATAGCCGACCGATCGAACTAGCAGGTCGACGAGCTAGGTGCGTGGCTAGGTATGCACTGATGTTATACGGAGTACAGCACACTGTGTCAAGGTACGTTTGGTTTCACGTGGTTGTCTCCGTCTGTTCACATGAGTGTTTCGTATGTGTGCCACGCTACGTGGTAATAAACAAGGATTCACCAGGATTCACCACGCGATCGATGCGAACCACCTCATCATTTCCTCCCGTCCAATCCACAAGCAATGACGCACTTTTAAGTTGTCCCCTTTGATCTTCACACTCCACGCCTTCACTAGTTCTACTGCTGGAGACATATTCGACCCTCCGACAGAACTACCTAGGTACCTCCAGGAACACGCGATGCCCACCGTCTCCCGTTCTGGCCACTCTGTACTTGACGCCGATCACTCTGCGTGCTAAAACAGCTGCAGAAGCCCGTCCCAGCTCAGCAAGTCAAGCGATCCTGGCACGACAGATCTTGGGCGACATGTAAAGGCGTTGCACACGTGGCGCTACTACTAACTGACTCTCTTCTGGACCACGCACGACAAGTTGCTGGAGATGGATGCTGGATCCGGCGCTTTCTCACGGCTCCGTCCTCTGGCTCGCACGCAGAAAGGAGCTGCTAATGTGTCAAGCAGCTCGCTAGCTAGTAGCGGAGACGGAGACAATCTAGACCTGAAGGATTTGGGCCTCCGTCCCTCGATAGATAACATTATAGGCAAAGTCAGGGAGCGCACAAGCCGCAGGAGTTCTGTTGATGATCGAGGGAACAGCGAGGAGCCACCGGACCGCCGACTGTCAACATTCGTAGCCAAAACTAAACGCAAGATCCGCCCAAATCGTGGCGACAACCTCGAGCGTGCTTCGAGCGCGGAATCTACACTCGCGCCCGATGTCAATCTTTCTGATTCATCTTCTCAGATGGTCAGCGGCAGTGGGCGCAGCAGTCTGTTCACAGAGGACGACGACGACGACAAGGAGGAGGGGGTCGATAGCCACAAGTGAGTGCACTTTTCACAGTTTCCGTCCATTACTTTGGCCAATTGTCAAAGAGTCGCTGCTTGTGCGCAACATGTCAGTTTGTTCTACTACAGAAGAAAAGGGGAACCTGGCTGGACAGCACCTTCGTAAAGATATGGGTAAGGTAAGGATGCGCACGTGCAGTCGTGCACGAACCGCCGGCATCAGCCGGCATTCCGGAACGGGCAGCTTAAGGCTTAAGTTCTACTCTGGGATCCTTGGAACCGGTCCCTTCGTTTGTCCTTTGTCAAGAGCAGATCTGTGCACCATCCACTCCACCACCTGTGCGCGCGGACACGCATATATCTCGACCTGTGGTAGAGAGCTTGGTTTCCGAACATCCTAGGAGTATCTGGCGGGCCCAGCTGGACATTCCTGCTTCTTTCTATTCATGCTGTTGGCTACTGTTTCTATGTTGACCGAACTCTCTTGACAGCAAACCCATCAGGCCCTCTCTTTCCACACACAATTCACATGCTGGCTATTTGACCTTCTCGTCCCCCGAAATCACTACGCAAACGCCTGCCGTCAGTTCAGGCTCCGACCCCTTGGTGCCGTCTCAGGCTGTGCCTAGGACCGAGCCGCTCGCAAACAGCATTCCACACATCATCGAGCCGTCTGCCGCCACCACGGCCACTTTAGAAGCTCCTGCGGCCACTCCATTACGAAGTCCCTCACCTGCGAGCAAAGTCCGCGGGAAGCTGACCTTGAATCGCAAGAAGCTTGGTGATACAGACTCGTCGAAGTCTGCAGCAGGCGGGGGTCTGGGTGGATTGCTGAAGACTGCTAGCAGGACAAATAGCGCCAACGAGAAGGAAGGCAGCGCAGAATCAGGGTTGGGTGGGCTGCGAACTGCGCCCTCGGCTCCCAGTGAAAGTCAAGAGAGACCCGAGACACCAAAACAGACCACAAGACACGCGGATACGCCGCTCCCAGCAACGCCCCCAAACCTCGTGGAGACGCCTTTGACGCTCGTGACACCACCGACACCGACTGAGCCTTTCGCTTCTGCCACACTCCGCTCTCCATCGCCTACGAAAGCCTCTCCTGCGTCACGTCCTCTGAATGCCGTGGAGAGTATACGACATCGGCGAGCTCAATCGGCGAATCTGCCAAGTAAACTTTCCACCACGACCATAGCTCCTCTCCCTCCAACGCTAGAGGAGGCCAAGACTCCAGGAGGAACACTGACTCACGGCGGGCAAGGCGACGGGGGCTCAGGCTTCTTCTCTTCCTTCATCTCTGCAACACAGAAAGCAGCCGGCTCAGTTGGTAGCGGCATCAACATCCTTCCTTTTCAAAAGAACAAGGCAAATAGCACACCGCAACTAGTAGATGCCACTGAAGGAGGCGAGGAAGTTATACCTGGTCCTGAGAGCAGGCCAACGACAGGTCTAGCACAAGGTCAGAGATCACCACTGGCAATAGAGACATTGGGGAAAGGCGACCTCAATTTTGGGCACCTAGGCATCTCCGACAGCGCGCCGGATTTGATGGCTTCAGCAGATGATGTGGCGCAACCGGCGCATACTGATGCGGCTAGTCAGAATGGCGATAGCGGCAGGAAAGCAGAAGAGGAGGCTGCCGCTCGGGCTGTATCAAGTGCATATGACAAGGCTCCCAGCGAGACTGCGACAGTGATCAATGGTAGCAACAGGCCTCTCTCAATAGCGTCCGACGAACGTCTGACGTTGGGCGATCAGACACCTCCTCGAACCGGTACTGGCACCGATAGTGGCAATATAAAGCGAACTAGTAGCGTGAGGAGTAAAATCAGCGGCCATCGGAAGCATCGTGGTAGCTCAGCAACGGTCGGTACCAGCAATTCGATTGCTGCAGCCTTGAAAGACAGCACGAGCGGTCTCGCGCAACCGGGCGTGCATGGGCCGGGTCACAGACTTACTGGCTTCGCTGTTGCGAGCAGTAAGCGTAACAAGGACTTTCATAACCAATTTCGCAGTGTCCCGGAGGACGATTATCTGATCGAGGACTACTCTGCAGCTTTGCAGCGCGACATACTGTTACATGGGCGCTTGTATGTGTCCGAGGGTCATGTATGTTTCTCAAGCAACATCCTTGGTTGGGTGACGAATCTTGTGATCAGTTTCGACGAAGTCATCTCCATCGAGAAAAAAAGCACTGCGATGATCTTTCCCAACGCATTGATCATCTCAACGCTACAGGCACGGAATACTTTTGCCAGCTTTGTGGCGCGTGACTCCACATATGAGCTGTTGATCGGGATCTGGAAGATCAGTCATCCCAATCTCAAGAGCTCGCTGAATGGTGTCGTACTGGATAATGCTGGGACAGGGGACAAAACAGAGGTCGCAGAGGTCCCGGACGGAGACAACAGCACTACTGACGGATCTGAAGACGAAGTCTACGACGAAGACGCTGACGACGATGCGGGAAGTTTCACAGACGGCGGTATAGGCGCGAGTGATGCTGGAAGCAACGCCGGTGATATGAGTCTCAGTCGTAAGACTTCTGCAGCTCCCGTTGCCGCGGTGCCACAGCCCAACGGATCAGCATCCAAAGGCTTGGACGCCAACGATGTTGCTGTCACTGGTGCTGCAGCTGGTAGTGAATACCCAGGCTCTCCGAGTCATGAGCCGACCGAATGTACTGACGGCTTGGAGCACTACGACAAGTCCTTGACTGACACCACGATCCCGGCGCCCCTTGGACAGGTCTACACGTTGATGTTTGGGCCTGCTTCGGGTGCATTCATGAAGAAGTGGCTCGTAGAAGATCAGAAGTCGCGCGAATTGAACTACACCGATGACAAGACAGGCCTCGATAATGATCACAAGACGTTCGTGTTCGATTACATCAAGCCGTTGTACAACCCAGTGGGGCCGAAACAAACCAAATGTATCACGACCATGACTCTTAAGGCATTCGATCTCGACAAGGCTGTGTCGGTGGACTGCAGCTCATTAACTCCCGATGTTCCCAGCGGCAATTCCTTCACCACGAAGACGAGGTACTGCTTGATGTGGGGCCCCAATAATTCGACCAGAATTGTTGCTAGTTTCACCCTGGAGTGGACGGCGAAAAGCTGGCTGAAAGGCGCGATTGAAAGTGGCGCGCTTTCAGGCCAGACAGACTACGTGAAAGCTATTGTCGTGGCTCTCAAAGCTGCCGTAACCACGAAGCCGCCCGTGAAAGGTCCGCCAAGGAAAGGCAAACGCAAAGGAGCCAGAAAAGAAGCTTCCGACATGAACGATGTCGTCGCTCACCGGGAACCCTCTAGCGCGCCTGCTGATGCCAGTCCCTCATGGGGATTCTTCGACCCTGTACGGCCGCTCCTCGAACCTCTTGCCGCTATCTTCCGGCCGTTCCTCAACTCGCAAGTGATTATTGCAGTACTAGTCGTGCTCTTGTCGTATTCCTGGCTTTTCCCAAGTCGCGGTGGGAATGGCGTGGGAATTGCTGGGTACTCGCCTGCAGAACGGATCGCAGCGTACGAAGAAATTTGGAAACGAGAGGAGAGTGCTCTGTGGGACTGGCTAGAAGACCGGGCTGGACTTGCTAGTGTACATGGCCATCCAGTAGGACGAGAAGACAAGCAAAAGGTTCTCAACGCTAAGTCTATGGGCAAGAAGCTGGCAACGCAGCGCATGAGCGAGAGGCAGATGGATGCTGCAATTCGGAGCACCGAGGAGAACTTGGCTGCACTCAAAGACGCCGTGGAAAGGAAGAAGACCACGCGTAGTCAAGAAGGAAAGTAGGCATCATCACTCACTCCATCACGACAATCCTATGAATTAGTTATTAGTCAGTAAGCGTTCTCGCTGGTTTGGTTGTATATTAGTATGTCATATCCCTAATTCAAGCAACACTTATTTCACGGGGCAGTTCAACAACGCAAATCATGCAACCTAATTGAGTTCAAGGCGACGGGACCGTGACGAAGCGTGCGTGCCATGTGACAATGACGTCTTAGGGGCCAACCGCTCTCCGCTCTTGGTTCTAGCCTCATCTGGGCAACACTCGAGGCACCCTCCCTCCTGAGCCAACCTCTCCTCTGTGTCCTCTTCCCTCTCTTCCTTATACATCCCATCGCATCGCACCTTGGATTGATCATCGCCATCATGTCAACAGGACCGCACTTCATCGCTATCAAGCGCAAACGGGGCGAGGAAGCTCCCGCGGCTTTGGTTGTGGAGAGGGAGGGAAAGAGGAGAGTTACTGAAGGGGGATTCCACTATGTGTTGAAGGGCAAGGGCGAGGATATTGCACCAAAGGACACAAACAAGGAAGAGCTGCCGCTTCGAGTGCCCACTCTGTTCAGTGTGGAAGACGTTGAAAAGCGATTAGGAGACAATGGCAGCGGACATCAGCGAGGAAAGCTGTCTCGCAATATCTCAGGCAATCGAGTCAGTCAGGGCTCGGTTGCAAAGGAGCGGCGCACGTTCCATCTCAAGCGCGTCGGTACGCCTGAGCCTCGAATAGGGAAACGAAAAGGGAAAGCATCCAAAGAACGCGGTATCGCCACCTTCTCGGAGAAGAGAGTGAAGCGTGATATGAACAGCAATGAAAAAGCTATTGCCAAAGAAACTGGTCGGCAACGGTCTGCTAGTATTCTGTCAACATCTGACTCGCCACCAGAGATTCGCGACCGACCTCTCAAACGACCTGGCAGAGGCGCGGCTATCAGGGTGGATGGTGGCGCGTCTTCGTCATCTGGAGCCATACGTGAGAATACTCACGCGAATATGCAGGCTTTCGCTTTCTCGCTACATCATTTTGAGGAAGAAGAGGCGGGTAGAATAGGTTCTGGAGGTACACAGATCCAGATGCAGCCTAAACCAAGAGTAACGGCAATGCCAAAGTTGTCCGGACAGCGTAGTCGGGCCATACACCAGGAGCGAGTGTCACAATCATCACCTCTGTCCAGATCACCACAACACGACGACACCAGTGTGGAGGAAGACGGCGACTACGTGTATGATACGTACGTCCTGGCCACAACCTCTGGTGCCGCGCAGATCGATTCTCAGGATGATATGGGCAATGTCGGCTATCTCATCATTACCGACGAAGATCAAGCCCATTGGGAGACGTACATGGACGATGAACTGAGCGAGGAAGAGCCAAGTGATGAGGATGATGAGAATGCCGAAGATTGGTATGGCGCTGACTACCCCGACGACGAGGTCGCTTCAGATGATGAATTTGATCGCAATGCATATGGCTACCGTGCTGGAGGGTCAGATGACGAAGAGTACGATGAACATACATTCAGCGAAGATGAGTATGAGCGACAGATGAACCCCTGGCTGAAGAAACCGCCGCAACAGTATGCCAAGTATCTCAATGGCACAGGCGAACAGCGTGGGAACGAGGATGGAGAGTTGTAATTGGAGAGAAGCAGCTTGTTGAAATCGTACTCGGACATAAGCCAATCGCAACGAGGCGCCCAAGTAGAACTAGCAGCATGCATCAGCCCACTGGGCAAGAAACGGTTCCATTGGTTGTCGCCAAGCCATGATCCTCCTGGCTGATCGAAGCGGCAGTTGACTTTCGGCAAATAGCTTCTGGTGGACTGGTGGAGCGGTCAGGCCGCTCTGCACAGCCCACCAGGATCGTTACTGTGCCGTGATGAACTGATGATGATGACGATCGCGGCGCTTTGGAAGGTTGCGTGCTGATCGCGAAGTCTCTGACATGCTCGTGCGCGGCAAGTGGTCGTCCACGGGTAGGGATACAGCTCGCTACCTAGAGAGGAAAAGATGCACACGACATTCCACACGCCTCGTATCCATGCAGTAGTATACTGTTGTTGTTGTGGGTGTTGTGGTGGTGGTGGTGGTCGTGAACAGCAATCATCAATAGGGTATACCATACATCTCTCAACGCCTCTCGGCCAATGTGGCTCGCTAATATTCGCTTCGTTATCGTCCCATCGTTCCTGCTCCTACCCGCCGCCGCCCCTCACTCTACCTCACCACCAATGCATCCCTAGCACTTCAAAACTCTCCATTCAATCAACCTTCACGACCGACAAAGCCCCGGATCGTGTGGCAAAATTACACCCGGCCCTCTTCTCATACAAACTCAACAACATAGAAATCATCCTCAAGGGCCCCCCTTTCGAGTTGCCCACAAGCTGAACGAATAAAGTCCAAATGCGCCCTCTCGGCCCCGCCTAAAACCCACCCTGATAATAGACCAC
Organism: Mycosphaerella sp. Ston1; assembly: GCA_000504405.2. Taxonomy (NCBI): domain Eukaryota; kingdom Fungi; phylum Ascomycota; class Dothideomycetes; order Mycosphaerellales; family Mycosphaerellaceae; genus Mycosphaerella; species Mycosphaerella sp. Ston1. The sequence continues at coordinate 48,869 of KZ105193.1, read as the reverse complement.
AATCTCAGCCTGGCGATGAAAGCCACGCTCCAAACCACTCTAACCAGCAAGGCGTAGAAAGTTAAGAATTCTCCGGACTTTGGAGACCGCCTGGTCACGGGGCGTTTTGAGAGATGCTGCGGAGAAAACATAAAACAAAAGAGGACCGGACCCAGGTGATCCGACGCTTGGGGATCGTGCGTCGACCGTCAGGTGTTGCGATGCGCGTAAAAACAAGTATGGCTTCATCGATGGTTTGACGTCCATCACCACAAATTTTGTCGCCAGGCTAGATCAAGAAAGTTCGTGTCCAGGGGAAGAAGCAATAACAGAGGCGGACGCGAGCTCTTGACGTCGGGTGACTTTTGATGATGATGATGATGATAGCGACGAAGCGCTGGTGTTGTCGTGCCTCTTTCTTGTAATTCCACAGTCGTTGGAAAGGAAAAAAAGGTGCGTTTCCGTTTTATGTCGGTATTCCCAAGGAAAAAACCAATGTGTAGCCTCTGTTTCAGTGAATGGACGGCAGATATCCAATCTGCGAGAGATATTCTCGAGAGAAGTTTGTAGCTCTCTGCTCGACCTCCCTGCAATCCGCTGCGTACGATCCGGGTCCACTCTTGAGTACTTCCATGAGGCCCCACTCCCTTCGTACACGATAGTAGACAGAAGTTAGGCCGCCCTTTGTCCTCGTGCCGAATAGCTTTTCGAATCTGTCTTCGATTTCGGGCCAGGTGTTGTCGCGAATGATGCGAGCATACATGATGAAGAACTTTTGCTCCTCGCTGTAGGATGGCCGTGGTGCTCTTGGTCTCCTGTCGGTCATGCTACTGTCTGACCAGCTTCCAGCATGGGACCTCTGCTCTCTACTAGCAGTAGACGCCTTTTCTCTACCAAAAGCGCTGAAGGGGTCTCGATGGAGAGTCGGAGATTGTGCGTTGGGTCCAGAGAGGTATTGTGGTTGTGGTGGTGAGCCGAGCGAAGTGGCTGGTGAACTTACATGGCTTCTTGTTGGGTGCAGTGGATAGTCGCTACTTCCTCGACCACTGCCCCCACCGCCACTAGGAGGTCCTGCTGTGCGAGGCAAAGGTTCAGGCTCGATTTCGTTCAGAATGACACTCAGGGGAATCTTCCCCGATGAACGGTCATGATGAGACGGCCTTGTAGTCGTGTCTGCCATGTCTGTCATGTGGGCTGCTTCTGCCTGATTAGAGTCGGGAGGGGGGGTTGAGCGGTAAATCTTCGTTCCAGTACTGTCGGGTTTGACACAATGAAAAAGAAGTGATCAACTGCGTGTTGACTGTGGTATGACCAAGGCGACTGGTGGATGGGCGTCTGCACACACACAGTGACAGCTCAGCAGTTACCCCAGTACTACGGAGGTTCTTCCAGCTCCACACGAATCGGGATCGTGAATCGAGGGTATTTCGGAGCTCTGGCCGAGTCTTAGTGGAACCTGATTGAGATTGTGATTAGGCGCCGCTAAGGACAAACCGCTAGCCTCACGATGTTTACCCTATGCGATGAACGAGGCAAACACTGCTGGGGCCAGGCTATGGTAGGCAGGTCTCTGTAAGAGCTGTTGGCGATAGTCCTCCCACCATATTTTCGGTATTGCAGATTGATATTCACCCACGTACGTAGCATGCAAGCTGTAAAGTTTCTGAGCACAGAGATGACTGTCGTGGAGACATTCCGGGTCATCGTAGGTTCGGCCGGAAGTTTGTATGACCCTGAAGATGCGAGTGCAGGACTGCAGGAATCAGGATTCAGTAGGCAGAAAGGAGAGGAGGCTTGATGCAACTAATCCTCGAGGGCAATATTGGGGGGTCCAGGAGGTGAAATCTAGAAGAGTGAATAGATACAGTGTACCCACAGGGCCCTCGGTACCCACATGGCCCTCGGTACCCACACCTCAGCCTGCGTCGAGCTAGGCTACTGATATGTACAGTGTCAGAGACTGGACGTGTGTGGTCCGAAGCTGTGACTTGGTCGGCGGCTCCTGTTAAACATCGAAGTGTAATCGAGCCGTCCCGGGCAGGGCGCTAGAAGGATGTCGTTGGCGACTGGGTTTGATCGTCCTGCTAACCTGCTTACATGCATCGAATTCGTGTGCAAGGGGTCACGGTAGTCTTGGACAACCCAGCCCCAATCCCAACCAGTCCTCTATTCACTCCTTCAGGCTCGATTGCTGGCGCCACGTATAAACCCCTTATCCGGGCGAGGCACAAACCCCTCCTTTGGGCAAGGAGTTCCTTCTCCACTTTGTCAGGTTTGGAGAATCCCAGGTGCTCACAGTCTACAGAAAGCATATCTTAACGTCGCGTGCATGCTTGCTGTTGTACAGGGTCTAAACAAACGGCAAAACGAGGGCAGGTCGCTATCCGAGGCGGCGAGGGCCCAATGGGGCCGAAGAATTCATGGCCGTGACCCGCTCTTTTGAGGTACGACGCGAAGTGAAGCCCAATGCTAGGCGTGCACAGACCATATGAGGGAATGTCATGTACGTGCAGAGTGAGTACAACTCGTTATACTCGGTTGCTGTATCCCAGCCACGACAGCGAGCACACCAGTGTGAGGGCTGGACAGTCAGGTGATTGACTGGTTTGTGGCCAAGAGCGACAAGCTCATTGCAGACCAGAAGCGATGGTCACCATGGCCACGATTGCAGGAAATCAAACTTCTCGGAGTAATGTCCGAAATGACGCAGTCCTGTATGTCACTCGACCAGTCTCCGCCAGATCTCTCGCAATGTCTCCACTATGGTCTTGGGGTATCTTCACGGAACGTCTATTCCTAGAACGATACTTCTCACTCGTCTGCTGCGCCAACCTCTGCAGCATCGCACTCTTCTGCCGAGCAGATCTGAAGCTAATGGAGCAGGATCATATATGACATACTGCATATTAGTGCAATACCTTCCGATTCATGGGCTCATCATTAGGCTGTCTGTAGCAATGCAGCAGGCACATGTTGGGAACGATGTACGGATTGCTTGCGTCCCTGTCCTGGTCCTGTCCCAGTTTAATCGTTCACTTCCAAGGGGCTCGCGGGCTAACTATTGGATCCCGTTACACTACCTTATCCCGAAGAGAGTACGTTAGATCCAAGCAAGCACGGTCGTGCCAAAGCGTAGCGTAACAGCATTGAGAGCAATTGCTGTCACATGTAAAAGCCTGCTCGCACATAGCCCTTTGACAAATACATGTAGTCCTGGAGCCATCTCCGTTACTCTTCAGATTTCCAGAAGCTACAACTCGAGAGCAGCAAGCCTCAGCTTATAGATGCGCTGCCTGTGGTTGCATCTGTGCGTCTAGCAGTGTGAGTGGGGGAATTCTTATTCTTCGGTGGTCACTGTGAGCTTGCCCTACATGCGGTGTGCGCTATGAGAAATCTGACATAGCACGATACGGTCTGAAGTTTTGATTGTTGAGCCCTGGTATTGGCTTGGCACAACATGAGACAAGGAGGTGTTGGGCGACCTTGGATGACCCGCAATATCCGGGTCCGAACAGGGTCGCGGTTGGAGGTAAATTTTCGAAACTTTTGATGAAGCTGGTGCTGGGCTGGCGTGAAGAAGACCTACAGTTCGGAGATCGGCCCAGCGACCGCTATGGTGCTATCGTTGACCAAAATGATGCCAGCCCACCACCGAAGAGCATCCCCGCCATGCAGAAGTACGGCTGACGGCTCTTGCTGCAGAAAGCTATCCTTGGTACGGTGGGAATGAAGCGGGACCCGACAAGGGTGGTGACCTGGCGACGTTTTGACGTACGCTACAAATGCTCCATGCAGTTGTCGATCATCAGCAAGAGAACGAGAATCCAATCATCGGCGATGTCTCAGAAGAGGTCTGCCCAGGCACCTGGGTTTCTGGAAGCCTGCCGACATGCACGGCTTGCCGTCGCCGTCGCACATTGGTGCAAAGTATGTCGACCGTGAGCGCCATTAGGGCTTCGATCCAGTCGGCAATCGGTACATGTACACATACAGGAAGTACACCTGTGGTCCTGTACGTATAGTAAGTATGTGTTATGGGTAATCTGCGGTCTGTGGGACGTGGGGCGCACGCTGCTGAAGTCTGTGAACTTTGGCAACGAGGGTCGTACAAAAGTCTTGGCACATCGTTGGGGTGTGGAGCTTTCCGAGTATCCTGGACAGTCCAGGTGCTGCAGCAAATCAACGACTTCGGGGCGACGGAGCGGTCTTCACGTTCCGAGGTGCGAGGACGCTTTAGTAAGGAGTGGTGAGCGGCATTGGTAAGGTACTCCCGTACAGTACATGTATCTCTCACTTCTGCTGACAATCGGAGCGTAAGCGAGTAATCGGAGTATGTATGACTGTATGTTCCCAACTCCAGAAAAACATGTCCAGGTCCCTACCTTAGGGACGCAGAGCCAGAAATCAAGGAGTCGAGGCGGGGCGTAGATCCCCGTCGGACGACGCGCCACCGCCGAAGGGCTTTTGGTCCGAAAATGGTGCAAACAGTCGTTTATACACAGTAACCTTTACCACAGTTGCTTGGGAACAACATGTACCAGACCAGACTCGACGGCACGGTTGGGTCACTTGGCGTGGTGCCCGCTCTATAGACTACAGTAGCCACAAAGGATAATATCCACTTCGGTGCACGCTGGCAAAGGTAGGATACTGTACGGAATAGGCGGTAGCGCAGATACTGTAGCAGGAAGGAATGTGGCGGAACACGATGCATAGATGTGTTCATTCGTGATACTGACTAGATGTAGGACACTTTGGTGCCCATGCCTATTGTCTGCTTCACCTTCGTCCAACTGTCTTCGAGCCCCCGTTTCAGCTTCATTCGCAGATCTCTTCGAGCGATAATCAGGACGAAGGCGACCAAGAACATTAATAAGCGAAAAAGGGCCATGTTGTTGCCTGTCATACCACGACTGGCGTCCAGCAACTTCTGCTGAAGATTGGACAAGACTGAAGTTGTACGAGAATACAGACTGGGAGGCGGAGCGCGAGTCTTCTTTTGAGGTTTGCTTGGTGGCTTCGATGTGGACTGCGCTGGAGGTCGCTGCGTGCTTGCTGTAGCATTTCCAGCCTTATTCTCATTCGTCGGTCTCGCCGAGGACGATGCTTTTGGCGCGTTTGCACGCGTCTTTTCGATCTCTGCAGCTTTCCTGCGCTCCTCGTCCTGGCGTTCCTGTTCTTTGCGCTTGGCTTCTTCAGCCGCCCGTTGCTCCTCCAGCTCGCGCTCCCGGAGCTCTTCCAACGCTCGCTCTCGTTGTACCGTCCCTTCTTTCTCTTCCTTGAACGACGCCAGGGCATGTAGGAATGCTTCTCGGCGCTCCTCGTCGAGCATATCGTTCATCTCTATGAATTGCTGCGCGTAGTCCCACTCATCGTTTGCAGGTAGCACATGCAATGTATACAACTCAAGAATCTTCAACCGCGTAGTCAATTCCTTGGGCGAAGATGTGCCGTTAGACATGGGCGTCGCGATTCCTTCGTTCAGATATGCTAATTGTGCCGCGTCGGCCGACGCGGAGAGATATGCCTCGAGTCGTTGCTGGTTCAGTCTCTGATGCTGCATGTGCCCAAGAAGCAGGGTGGCCAAGTTCACGACTACGTCTGGATCTACGTCTCCTTCATTCCCCCCGTAGCCCAGTCGGACAATCTCATCCCACACCGAGCCCTCCCTTGCTTTGGCAGCCAACTGCCTCCACTTGGCAGATCCAAACAAAGTTTTTCCCTGTTCCGCGCCCAGGTCGATGATGGCGTGAAGCAAGCTCAGATAGAAGACCCAGACCTTCGTCCGGGTGCCCTTGGAGCTTTGTGCAACAGGTGCAGCTCCGCCAGTATGTCCTCCGCCATCTGCGGTCGCATCGTCAAGAGCAGAAACATCGCTAGACTGCTGTGAGGTGATAATGGGCTCCAGCGTCTCGAGAGCTTCCTTGAAGCGCTTCGTCAAATACAGCTGGGTCGACTGCTTGTACGTTCGGACAATGAGCGAGTTCGTGGAACGCGACCGGGACAGGCTCGACATGGAGCTCGAGAGATATTGCGAATCTAGGGCATCCTGATATGTGATGGTCCCCGTAGACGCCATCACAGCTGGTACGACAGAACAGTGAAGAAGTGAAGGTGATGGCGGCGCATTGACGAGAGAATGAGAGTGCAAGTGAGAGCGCGAATGTGATGGAGAGCGGTGCACTGACTACATGTAGGTAGTTCTAGTGGAGAGCCTCGGACTGGCGTCTCCAGTCCCGTGGTTTCGCGCGTCGGCCGTGTCCCGCAAACGTCGCCGCCGCCGTCACCATCATCGTTTGATATTGGATGACCTTAGGTACCATCCTCTGACCTCTTCATCACGACCGCCAATATCAGCAGCTCTCCAGACGGCGCTGCCAGAGGTAATGATATCCACTGCCACGTGCAGTCATCAGTCGTGGCTCGCCTGACGGACCGCTGGACTCATCTGGCGCTTCCACGCAGAGCGCGTACATTACGGAGTACAAGGTATTATATGTACTTCCACAGATCGCGCGTCGTGGGCAAGTTTGCTGGTTCCATCCGTCTTCTTCACTTGAACGCGCATCACAGGTCGCGCCTCGGACAACAGCACCTGCCCGCTCTGAGTACTCACGCCGGCTTTGCCCGTCTTGTTTCCCAGTTCCTGCTAAAGCTGCTTCATCCTCTTCTTGCCATCGAACATGCGCAGCAACTGACATCCGACATTACTACACGCAAGCATTCCGACAGAATGGACGTTGACAAAGTGTCCTTCTACCCTCTGCTGCTCGATATCCTCACCGATATCAGCACATCACATTTCGTCGCTATCGACCTCGAGCTGTCCGGCGTGCCGACTAAGGCTTCCTGGGGCGAGGGCAAGCCAACGCTGCAGCAGCGATATGCAGAAATCAAGGATGCCGCAGAGCGCTACCAAATCTTGCAAATTGGCCTGACCTGTGTGGAGCAAGACATTCTTACCGACAAGTATATTTTACGGCCGTACAATTTCGACCTCTCGCCGGTCATCAATGAGAAAGGCCTTGATGTGGAGCGCATCTTCTCCTTTCAGTCCGGGGCAGCCGAGTTTCTGCTGTCGGTGGGCTTCGACATGAACAGACCATTCACCAGAGGCGTTCCATACTTGTCGCGCGCAGAAGCCAAGATCGCCCGCGAGAAGTATGCCAAAAGGCAGGACAAGAGTGCGGTGGCCGACATCCAGATCAAGCCAACAGAGGTCGAATCACTGGCTTTCCTTGAGCGAGTGCGCAGCGAGATCAACACTTGGCTTGCGTCGAAGGGAATGGATGTGCCGGAGTATCTCATGATATTGCAAACCAGCAACCAGTCTACGCACTCCGAGAGTGACTTCGTAGAGGAACTTTCTCGTTTCGAGAAGAGATTGGTCCACCAACTCGTACGAGCAGAGTATCCGGAACTCGTGACTATAAGCAAGCGCGGTGCAGTTCAAATCGTGCATTATAACAGAGAGCGCGAGGACAGGCTGGCAGGCGAGCGCGAACGTCGCGTGGAAGAGCAAATTAAGCGACAGAAGGGGTTTCGCTGGATCATAGAGGCATTACACGGTGGCAATGTCTCGGATATCGATCTGAGAGAGTGTGCAAGAGATGCCGCGACAGGCGAGCAGATCTTCGCTGACATGGACGACTTCAAGGCACAATTCAACCGCGCTCAGGGATTGATGCGCGGCAATCCCAGAATCCTGGTAGGACACAACTGTTTCCTTGACCTCGTCTACATCTATCGCACCTTTGTAGGCGCCCTCCCTGATACGGTGGAGGAGTTCCAGCAGAAGCTGCACAAGCTTTTTCCGGTAATTGTGGATACCAAGTACCTTAGCACCCATAACTGCGGTGATATCAGCCCAGCATCTTCGCTTGAGCAGATCGCGGAGCAGTTGAGTGGCCTTGAGACTCCCACGTTGGAGACAGATGCACAGCATAGAAAGTATGCGAACACACAAGCGTTTCACGAGGCCGGATACGACAGCTACCTTACAGCTCAGGTAGCAGTGAGGCTGTCTGCGAAACTGGAACGTGAAGGCGCATACATCGAAGTAGATGACCATGCTTCCGATGTCCCCGATGCTACGAATGGCGTGGCTAAGATCAATTCCGCAGACGAGCACCGCGATGTTACAGACTCCACCAACGGACAGACTAATGGACTCAACGCCCAAGCGGAAGGCTTCACTCCCTCAGTTCCTGGGGCTAAATGGAAGCGACGTGGAGACGACACCATTCCTGTGTCGAAGAATGACCTGTTCTACAAAGATCCTAGAAAACTCAAGTCTCGCTTTATCCAGGAACATGTCACGATTCCGAATGGTATGCCCAAGTTTGGAAGTGATTTCTGGCGCGTTTATGGCAACAAGCTGCGTGTCTTCGGTACACAGGAGGGTGTGTGTCTTATGGACAGCAGTGATGCGAAGTCTGCACTCGACAGCTCCGATGATGCTGGAGGTGTCGACCTCTAGAAATTGCCGGCATTGGAGCCGCCATCTGCGCCTCGATCACTATCAACACAGCCTTGGCTGACAGGCAGAGTCTGGAGCGGTAGTAAAGACAGCTGGTGAGCAATTTCATCCATGCATTGGATCTCGTCGTTCCTGCTTGAGCACCGTTAACTTTTTCACTTCGAAATAGGCGAAGAATCCACAGCGATGAAGCGGAGGCAGAAGGTGTGCTGTTCTTGCGACGAGCTTTCAGGCACCATTTGAGTGGTAGTATTGAAAGAGTTATCAGGGCTCATCCGTAGGTGCGAGCTATCCTAGAGCCTGCTCACTTCACTCCATAGCCCTACCTAAGCGTACCAAGTTGGCTATAGCCATACCGGCGTAGCGGCGCCGACCACCTTGCCATCTGCCGCCTTTCCCAAATTGACCTTGGACACTTCTTGTATCGTTTTGCCATCGAAGGAGAGGATGGAAACCCAGCCCTCCTCGCTATCACACAGCGCAAGGTATTCCTTGTCGCCGTGTTCTACCTTCCAGGGCGCGGGCTCGATCGCATTCGCAATGCCACCACTTGTTGGCGTCTCCCAGATATCGATGGCCTCCTCACTCTCAAGCGTTCCATCCTCCGAGAGCTTATAAGCCGCGACGTAGCCATTCGTACCCTTTTCCAATCCACGGTTCGATGCGTACAGGTAACGCGGCCTCGAAGCATCAGGTCCCGTTGAGTATCGAACTTCGTCAGCCCAGTAGTTCTTGCAATCCTTTCCGGCAGGGAGTATGGAGCATCCTTGAATATGCTTCAACGTCACACCATCATCGGCAATGGAGAAGACATCAACCATGCTACTGTGTTCCTGCAAAGAATACAGTATCTTTCCATTCGGATGTGGCCATGTATGTCTGGGGCCATCGTGACTTCGAGGCGAAATATGTTTCGTCCCAAACTCCAATGGTGGATCATCCACACCTTCCTTCTCGTGCGTGATTTTATAGGTCCAAATGCAATTTCTGCCGATATCCGCGACAAAGAGAGATTTTCCATCCGGCGAAATGTCTACACTGTGCGCTCCATGTCGTAGACCGCCAAAGTCTCCATGTGCTACTTCACCTCGTGCAGCAGACTGGTTAGAACCTTGATTGGTGACGAAATCGAGTTCTTGGACCAGTTTCCCCAAGGAGCCATCTGCTTCTTTACGGAAGACTTCGCCCGAGGGGCCAGAGACCGAGAAGACGTGAGTGGAGTTGTTGCAGACGTAACCAGAGGTGGATTTCACGGTTTTGGTGTTGAGATGGTGGATCTCGTGGCCTCCTGAAAGGATCTTGTAGGCTGCTACAGACGGTTTGGCGGTCCAGGCTGTGCAGTACAAGTTGGTCTTATCTTTGGAGAGGGAGAGCCAGGAGTGGCCGCCGATTGCCGGATGTTCTTTGGTGAGCTTGAGAGTGGCGGTTGCAGGGTCGAAGGTGAAGAGGTATAGACTGGGTTGGTTGAAGGAGCCGACTAGGAAGTCCATTTTGTTTTGGTAGTCAATTGAGGCGTTGAAGTTTTGTCTTGTGGGAGTGTTGATTGAGACTGTGAGATTGGAGACCAAGAGCGAGTTCTTCCTTGCCTTACATATATGCTGTCGTCGGAAGAAGAGCAGGGTATCATTGCTCCGAAGGTGGAGCAGGTACGTTGGTAATTCCAGGACACGGTCCGAAACCTAAGGTAGATCAAGACAACAGTGTTGACAGCAATACCCAGGATTATTACTTAATGTTTTTCGTTATCCTCATGTGACCTGGCAGGACGGGCATGCTATGCGCGACAGCCACATGTATGCGGCCGTTACCGGGTCCATGTTGAGTGCTGTAAGGACATGTATGTATCCGTACCTAAAGCATTGGTGATATCAGATGGAGTGTTGGAGTGGGGGCGGATGGGACTAGAACTAGATAGAACTAGTACTAGCGCTCCAATTCCGCGAGTCTCGAGGCTTGTCCCGACCAGCCGATGTTGTCGTCGGCTTTCACATGCACAAGCAAAGACAACAACACCCATAAATAATAAATAAATATGCAGTCCGGAATCTCAGGTCAGCCATATTACATGTACTAGTGCAGACGTGTTCTGTGCACTTCAGTCGCTGACTGACAGATACAGCCTCGCAAGAGCTCCACGATGCTTTCAACAGCTTCGTCTCTTCCGCCAGCGAGCGAGCTCTTATTGCAGGCATCGATAATGAGAAATTGGTCCCATTGAACACGGTTCCTTTGCAATCGCAAGACTTCAAAGCCGATCTGGCTCAAGTCGCAAGCAATGCGAAGCCTGATCGAGCTCTGTACGTTCTGCTCAAGGTGGAACCTGGCGCTGCCGACGGCTATGTCGCCATCACATACGTTCCCAATGCAGCACCTGTACGCCAGAAGATGCTCTTCGCCTCGACACGTCTGACCTTAGTGCGTGAACTGGGTATTGAGAGGTTCAGGCAGACGCTATTTGCGACCGAAGCAAGCGAGCTTACGGCGGAAGGTTGGAACAAGCATGAACAGCATGAGGCGCTGAAGGCGCCGCTCACGGAGGAAGAGGCTGGGCTGGCAGGTGTGAAGGATGCAGAAGCACAAGAGTCGCAAGGAACATCTGCGCGCAGAGGTCATGCACCCAACAAGATCAATGTTCCCACGGGCGATGGCGTGCTAGAAGCTCTGCAATCACTGAACGAGGAGGGTTGTAAAGGGACACTGGTACAGCTGAAGTATCAGCTGCCGGATGAGACACTCTTGCTGGACTCGTCGAACGACAGTGTACAGCCTTCGCAGGTTGCTGCTCTATTAAGCACGACAGAGCCTCGATACAGCTTCTACTCGCATCCTTCGATGGCGACTGGGGATGGCAAGCCAACGATATTGTTCGTGTATACCTGCCCGACCGCGTCAAAGATCAAAGAGAGAATGATATATTCGACCGGCAAGAGCTGGACGAGGACTGTGGCAGAGCGAGATGCCGGCATCAAGGTTACCAAGTCCCTGGAAGCTACTGAGCCGGACGAGCTTACAGAAGATCTGTTTGGTGGAGATAGTGTAGGGCAAAGTGCCAGCGGCGCAGAGACCCCGAAGGCTGCCGGTTTCGCCAGACCAAAACGTCCCGGTAAACGGTGATGATAGAACATAAACCCATAGCATGCATGGTGTTCCAGAGCATTGTCTCTATATCTGTGGCTCAAAAGCCGGGTATCATATCATCGCAATCATTCCATCATGGTTCCTCATATGAGCTCTACGTTGCCTCGCTTCACACTCTCCGCTATCGTGCGCCACCTCAACACCCATATGTCTCCTCTTGCAAGATCAATCCCACCGTAAACTGGTCTTTCCACATAACAGTCCCTCAATACTCGGCAGAATACAGCCGATTCCTCATCTGGCTTGTCAACCATAGACACTCCTCCCTGTGTATCGTCCATTTTATGCATATGCTGTGGAAATAACGACAGGAACGAAGACTGATAATGTTGCGTCAAGAGGGCCTGATGTGCTTCGAGATATTGTGTTTCCAATGTCGAGAGGAGAGGTTGTTGCTGCTCGTCTGGATCGGTCTGCTGAAGGATTTGGCGATAGTGGATGGGAAATTTGTCAAGCTAGTCTGCTGTTAGTCAAGTCTAGTAAGGAGAAGAAGAAGAACTAAAAGAAGAATTGTACTGCACCTTTGCTATCCTCGCTCGCAGAAAACTCCTTACGAGGAATTTCATCCTTTCTAGTTCGGTTTGCAGAATAATGAGGGTAAAGTTCTTTGACGGGTCCATGGAGCCTGTCATGTCCTCTATGATCTGGATTTGTTGTTTGATGCCCTCGTTGGCGCGGGTGATGAGGTCGGCGGGGTAGGGGAGGAGATCGGGAGAAGTGCGCTCGTTGATCCAGGCTCGGGTGAGGGATTGGAGGTCGACAGTGCGAGGATCCCGAGGCGGAGCGGAGATGGAGGCGAGAATGTCGGAAATGTCGGTTTCGTCCATGGTGGGTGGTACCTGAAATGCGTTGTTCGTGCAGGCAGTGCAAGTGGGAAGGAAGACGCGATCGAGTTTCGTGACGCGTTCGGCCTTCCCGCCTCAGGTATCATTGGATGCTTACCTAAAACTTCACCTCCTCCACCTTCTCTGCTTCTCCCTCCAACACTGTTTACCATCAACACACTCCGTACTGTGCATCACCAACCCCCGTTTATGATCAACTACACACTATCATTGGTACGACTCAGAGAACATATTCAGGCAATCAAAGGCTACCACAACATGGCGCCCACCTTTACAAGCCTCCCAATCGAGGTCACAAGCCTCATCGTTCAGGCTCTGCCGCGCGATGACCGTAACGCATCGGCTATAAACCTAGCGATGACTTCTAGACGAAATAAAGACTTCGCGGAAACCTTTATGTGGCGCAAGCTGTTCATGCGGACCGGCCAGCAGTGTGAACAGATATGGAACCGCCTCAAAGCAAGGCCAGCCCTTTTCATGGTTGTTCGTGAGGTAGAGCTTCGCGCTCAATTCCGATACGAAATCGGCTTGCAAACCCTTGTGAGGATTTTGGAACGAGCACATAATGTCCAGCATCTCACGATCGAGAGTTCTGCTTGCAGTCATGATGGATGGCGCAGCGACGGAAACTGGCAACCTATCAGTCGAGAGATCAACTCTCTCCTCAATCGTTCTGCTCCCATTCTTCTCAACTCGTTTACTGCGTCAGCGATGGGGCCACCTTTGCAGAAGCTGAAGCGCTTGGAACTACACAGTAATGGCGACAATTCACGCTTCTAGAGTACGCGTGAACTCTTTACTGGACTGTTCCTGCATCCTAGTCTCGAATCACTCACAGTTTCGTGTGCTGAGATAACCTCTGAAGACGACACGAGTCTTCCCAGATTCAGCACGCCTCTGAAGTATCTCACATTGATCGAATGCAATGTCAGCCACACCGGTCTTGCATCGATGCTTGCTCGTCCTCGTGCTCTTGAAACCTTGTACCTTGGTACGTACAACCTCCTGAAATGCTTCGAATGGAGCAATCTACGGAGACTCTCTCTCAAGTATTCTGTTCAGGTTTATATTATGCTCGATCGATAGCCGACCGCGCGGCTGACACATTCTAGGTGAGACTCGCGCTCATCTCGAGGGCGGGAACACGATGTGCGACCTCTTAGCGATCGATAAGGCGCAGACGTGCGCAGCGCTCGAGCAGCAAGGGCATTCACTGCAGAGACTCGTGTATCGTCCACTAAACCCCCGGCTCCTCGGCGATCACGACGACAGCAATGTCCCCTTCGGGCTCCCCTTCGGCCCACGTTCGCAGGATGACTTCAACAGAATATTCGAGAATCTATCGCAGCTACGTGAGTTCTTTATCGATTCCGAACTACGTCAGCAATCTCCGCTCGAACGTGGAGCACTACTAGCTGCACCACAGCTCCGAAAACTCACGGTCACATACAATGATGACGACGCTGAGGCTGTATCTCGCGCCACCTCTATCAAGACCCAGGCCCTCAAGTCGCGAATATTCCGATTGGCCCAACGATGTATGGAATCTACTACACTAGAGCAGCTGGAAGTCAGAGTTGTTAGCCGTTCTCCTATGGCATACTTCGGCAAGCCTGTCACAAAGCTCGCTATCAATCGGGCTGCAATGCTTCTTTCCCAGAACAACATCGGTTTCAGACTATTCTTCCAGCGCATTGAAGACCATCGAACCCCGCCATTCTTATATGGTCAGGTTGAGCCTAGAAGTTACCTGCTATTTGATGCCGCAGCTAGTGGTTGGCAACGTCTGTCTGGTAATGGTTTGCTGGACGGGCGAGCCAGTAATGAAGCATCCAAAGACAGTGATGAGATTGAGGAGGGAGAGATAGTAGAGCAAGAGGCAGAGGAGGGGTAGAGGACGAGGACGAGGACGAGGTAGAGGATGGCGAATTTGTATTTTTCGGCGGACGTCATTGGGAGTGAGTGGTTGGAAAGTCAGCGAAGCTGAGCGAAGCTGGTCAGTTTTGGCAACAGAGAGCCTGTACTCCATTGCCGACGATGAGTGGCAGAAGAGTATTCAGTATTGTGAACTATATTCTATCTATCCTTGGCAGACGGGATGAAGCCGCCTCGCAATCGGCACAATAAGCTCCGTCCTTCACCAGCGCTTCCCGTCTAACCTCACCACAGCCAGTGAGCATTTCGAAGGGGTAACAGCAATTTGACGCCTATACCTACACGTACCATACCTTACATGTACGCTTCGGGATGACTTTGGCCTCGAGATTGGCCGGGTCCTGCTGGCGCCACTTGATAGTTGGTTGCCCAAGATGGATGGGGAAATCTCTGGATTCGCCGTGCTTTTGGTGAGGACGAAAATCTTTTCGTTCATTGGTAGACTACTGATAAGAGCCATTCTTTGCATTCCGTCTCTTTGTAACAGCACACCTTCTTCCCTCATAGTATTCTGGCCTGACAACGACCAGTTCGGGGGACAATAAGGGTCACACTGCGACGCTTTCCATTTAGTACACAACCATCGTCCAAGCCAGAGCACAGTCCATATCTTTCCTCTCCATAGTTGCAAAACTCCAATATGCCGGACATGACATCGGGCATATACAGGCTGCTGTCCTTTTTGTCCGCCAACCGAATGTCGAATCCGCATGGTTCGCGAGGAACGAGCACACCGACGAATAGCGCCAACGAGCCCCATATACTTCTCGTTGTAGCAGGTAAAACGTGGCCATGATTGCGATACCGTGACCAGCACCACTGCTAACATCACTTTCCCAGGCGGCACAATCTGCATGCAAGACTCAAAAGATGGTCTAGTCACTTCAAAGCTCTTCTTGGACGAGTGCCTGCGACACAACCCGACCTACGACGACGGCACACCAGTCTTGTCAACCCAAGTCACAAACGAACACGGAAATTCTATTGAAGCGCCCACATTACGGTTACCACGAGACAGAAGCGGCGAGAACGTACGCTGTTCCGTTCTCGAATTCGATCCTCTGCTGGACAGCTCCACTGCACACTCGCCAACTTGGAACCAACTCGCACACACCATCCGCGCGAATGAGGCCAAATTTGACGCCTTTGTGATCTGCCATGGAACAGACACGCTTGGCTATACCTCTGCGGCCTTATCCTTCATGCTCATGGACAATCTGCAAAAGACCGTGGTCTTGACAGGTGCTCAACGAAGCATGTTCTTCGCTGATTCCGACGGATCCGACAACCTCCTTGGCTCCATCGTGCTAGCATCTCATCTCCGCATCCCCGAAGTCTGCGTATATTTCGGTCACAAACTTCTGCGAGGCACGCGAATCACCAAAATCAGCGCGAGCTCCTACTCTGGCTTCGAAAGCCCCAACGCCGGTCCCCTCGCCACAGTCTCCGAAACAGGCATCGTAGTCCACTACGACAATCTCCTTCACAACGCACCCAATGCCGGCAAAGCCGTGCCGGAAATGGATTCCTCCAAAATCGTCGTCCTCAAAGTCTGGCCCGGCATCACTCCCCAAGTCGTCTCCGCGATCCTCTCTGCCCCCGAAATCCGCGGCGTAGTACTAGAAACCTTCGGAGCAGGCAACATGCCCTTAACCATCATCCCGGCCCTCGAATTCGCCGTCAAACACCGCAACATCGTCATCGTCAACGTCACGCAATGCCTCCACGGCAGCGTCAGCGACTCGTACGAGCCCGCGCGCAAACTCGTCGCAGCAGGAATTCAACTCGGATATGATATGACGACGGAAGCCGCATATACGAAATTAGTGTATTTGTGGTCCTTGCAGGGCGCCACAAGGGAGAGTGTGGAAGAGAAGATTTCGCAGAATCTGCGAGGCGAAATCACGCCTCCTCCTTCGAGTGAGCTCGCGCTGTTGGGTGCGGGGCCCGTGAGTATTGCGCAGTTGCCGATTCGGTATGAGAGGACTATGACTGGGCATTTTAAGGTGGATTATGGGACGGGTCAGCCGAGCTTTGGGCATTTGTAGAAACTATGTACCTTACTGCTGGAGAGGACGGCTGTGGGATTCTTTCGGTATTCATGGAGGTAGATGCAGTCAGGATGCATGCATGGGTGGCTACAAAGTGAGCTACTTGGTTGGTTATTTGCTGTGTCGGCAGCATGATTTGAGAGAGAAAAGAAAAAAATAAATAGATGAGATACAAGACCGACCTGTAATCAGGCACATGATGATAGCTGTATCGTGGCTACATATACTGTTTCTTCATCCAAAAGCCAATCGACGCTGACCTTTCTCGGGGCCGCCAACGCCATTACTCGGCGGTCTTCCCCTGCCTTTCGGTTTCTGTTTCGAGGCAGAGGCCGGCTTCGCCAACGGCGGCACTGGCTTTGGTGGTGGCCGGCCAGGACTCGTCTGCTTCTGCAAATCTTGTGCAAAGTGGAAGTCGTCGTGCTCAGCGCGACCATCTTGGTGGAGTCGCTTGTGACAGCGTTCACACAAGTATGTCTCATCCGCAGCAGCTTCACCGTCGTTGAGATCAGCTGGGGTGGATGACCGCTGTTGGTCTACTTGTGCCCAGGTGGGAATGCGCGATGTCTGGGCGTGCTGCGCCGAGGGAGGCAGGTCTGTGTCTCCTTGATCATCATAGTCTGTATGTGATCCAGCCGGGACAGCAGAATCCTCATTGTCGTCTTCATCGTCGACATCACTGCCCCAGCTGTTGTATTTATGAGCAAAGACGATGGGCGTGCCTCCATTCTTGATGCGTCGCTTCTTCTTAGAGGGACCTTTCTCAAAGGACTCTTCGCGCTGTAAACTAGCAGTTCGCATAGCCTTTGCCTCTTCACCACGCACGAGAAAGCCATTGATTCCCATGTTGCCAGTGACACCGTCCTCGAAACCTCCTACAGATAATGACAAGTTTGCGCACGGCCAAGCTCTTCCATCAACAATGACTTGCGCGAGGAGGTTCTTGGCTAAATCGAATAGGATGTCTTCTGATATTGTCTTGCCCATTGGAATAGGCGCTTGTTTGCTCCGTGTTTGTTGGCCTTGTCGATGGTGTATGTTGATCGTTTTGGGACGTCTTTTGTTTTCCAGTACGCCTTCCTCTACTAAGCGACCGTATATGTCCGATATAAAGATGCGTAGCCACTTGCAAGCGACTTCGAAGCTGTTGATTGAAGGCCTGAAGGACTTGGCAGACAGCATCGATTTGATCTGGGTCCTCGGGTTGACCTCACTGTTATCTTCGCCTCGTAAGACATCATATAACCAGGATCCCGTGTCATCTCCAAGCTGCTTTTTCAGCTGTTCAACAGACACTGGCAATAGCTCTGCAACAGTATCCGTGTTAAAGGCAGCCACAATCTGATCGCCCAGCTTGCCACCGAGGTTGCGGATTTTGGTAAACTTGTATCCGGACAAGAAGTGCTGAATTGCTCGGTTGCGAATAACAGTCTGCGAGTTGGGCTTTTTGTGACTAGAGCCCAACTTTGCTAGCATTTTATTCCTGCTAATTCCAGCTGACATGGTGTAATTCAGCTCCTTGAATACCGCAGCCCGAACATCCCGCACAATCTCAGATGCCATCAAAACGACGATATCATCCCAATCCGGATCATCCTCCTCAGTGTGTCTTTCATCCAAGTCCACCAACGCATCAGCCTTCCAATCCAACACAGTAGTAGGCGGCTTCGGCAATGGCTCCGAGGGGTCATCATAAGGCGGTGGTCCCTTCAACTCCGGATATCTCTCTAACAGAATCCCATGAACTTGTGCAGACAAATCCAAGAACACCTCATCAATACTCGCCTTCTCCACTCGCTGCTTATCAGCAGGCAAAGTATCCTTGATACACTTCAAGATCTTTCTGCTTTCAATCCGGTATGGATCCAAGCTGACCTTTCTAATGGCAATCTCCTTGAAGGCATCATCCGCATATTCCCAGGTTGCATTGCCTTCCTTCCACGTCGCCACGTGCTGACATATGATATCCGGACATTTCTCTTTCGCCTCTGTGATGGTGACATGTCTGTTGAGACCATATGCCCGAGCGGGGTAGTTGATCGCGATGAGGCCTTGCCATTGCTGTACTGCCAGAGGTTGGTCCTTGTCTATGCCCAGGCGGACCATTTCGCATTGCGCGTAGAAGGCATCCAAATCGATGTGCGCAATCACGCGCAATGGACAATTCGTGGCCGAATGTGCCAGAGTCGAGAGGTGTTTCCACGTGAATTTGCTGCGCCGGGTTCGTCGACTCGTGGGCGATGCGGGTGAAGACACGAAGTGGTTCTGCGAGGACGACATGGTGGCGTCCAAGGAGATGTCGTGTTATTGCATGCTGCCGTATCAGGCTTGTATGGTCCAAGAGTGCGTCAAAATGTCCCAACTGTACGTGGTAAATACATCGAGTAGGCGCGTACTTAGTACGAGCGAGACGCGTAAAGTGAATGACGATGTATGTCTGGGTGCTTAGTCATACGCATGGGTGGTGTGGGTTACGCGAATATATCTGCATCCCTCGTCTTCCAGATCGAGCTTGATAAGATAATACATCCATACATTCCGATGAACAGTAGAAGATTTTCTTCTTACATTGGAAAAGTTCATCATCGTCAGGCCTCAGAAAGGAGCACCTTTTATACGAGCGCAGGAACTACTGGACTGGAGCTGCTTTTGGAGCGGTATGAAAAGCTCTAATCTTGCAAATCTATGTCCTAGTTGTGTAAGAAGGTTGGGACGACATCGTTTCAGAGTGATACTAACCTGTGTAGAAACATTGTTGTATTTTGGTCGAGTGGACATCCCCTAGCCGGCCATCTGCTCCAGTATGTAGGAGCTGGAGGACCGTATGACTAGGGAGTGTGGTAGAACCACGCCAATGCAGTGCAAAGCAGAACAGCAATAGGGGTTAACTGATTCAGTGGTGGAACCACGGATTACGAACTGTTATCATTCGACACTCGGTATCAGAAGGCACTTGACCCGCTGTGTATGTGCGCACTCCTCGCACTTCCCAAGAGCACTTGTTACGCCTTGACGCCTGTCTCATATTCCCGCCTCATTCATCGAATCATTTGAACACCATGACACATTGACGCTCTACTTGCCACTGATCTGGCCCTCGACAAAATCAAGTGCCTGTTCCTTGCTGACAACATCGATGCTACTCGCCTTGTTCAAGTAACTCACGCCATAACACTTTTCTGCAACGTGCAGCATCTCTGGTCTGAAAGTGGTGCAAATGAACTGTCCGCTCTGACTTGAGTCCTTCAGGAGCTGTGCTACAGCAGTTCGGTACTGCGCATCTAAATTTGCATCGATTTCATCGAAGAGGTAGAACGGAGCAGGATCAGAAGCTTGAATAGCAAACACAAGTGCCAGAGCACAGAGTGATTTCTGCCCACCGGAAAGTTGCTGGATGCGTTGCTGCTCATCATGCTTGCTGTTGAAGGAGACGTGGATGCCGATACCGGTATAGTTTTCCACCTTCCTTGAGCGTGCGCCTTCGTCGTCGCTATCTTCCTCTGCGCCTCCGTTGACCTGACGATCACTGTTACGGCCAATTTTAAGGAACCCTGTCCCCGCCGGTACAAGCTTCTCGAAGATGATATGAAACTCTCTGCTGACTTGCTTGAATGTCCGCTCAATGGCTTCGTCCTTGCGTTGATCGAGGACGTCAATGAGCTCTTTGATGGACTTGTCGCTGAGGTCGAGGTCTTGGCGACGCTTCTCTAGTTCGTCGCGCTTCTGTTCAAACTGCTGGAACTGCTCGTATGCTTTCTTATTGACATGGCCGTATTTCTTGAGGGCCTCTTGCGCCTTGTGCAGACGCTTCGTCGCGCGATCAGAGCTAAGCTCGGTGTACTCCGGCCTGAAAGTCTGTTCAGGTAGAACACCAAGACTGCGGATCGTGGCTAATTCTTGATTGAGGAGTGCTTGGAAGGCACCACGTCTCTCAGCACCTTTCTCGATCCTGTTCTGATAACGACGAATAGCTTGCTCGAATTTCTCAACTTCTGCCCGCTGTTCAATGCGGCTGGCTTCGAGATTCTGAAGCTGCTCCTGTGCAGACTCGATGGATGTCTCAAGCTCCTGCAGCTTCTTGTCAATGGAGTTCAGCGCTTTGGTGATGCGCTTGAGGTCATTGCTCCGATCTTTCAGTCTAGACTTGCTGTTACCGGTACTGTCGACGTTGGCGTCCAGGTCGGCACCTTGCAGTTCGTCCAGACGTGGCCGAAGATTGACGTTCAAGATATCTTCGAGATTCCTCTTCTGATTCTCTAGCTCGGCCAGCTCCTTGCCAAGCTCTGAATACTGCTTTCTCAAATCCGGTAGTTGTGCGCTCAGCGTGTCCAACTCGCGCTCCTCTTGGTTGCTCAGCGCTTTCTTAAAGTCCGCCTGCAGCTCTGATTGGTATCCGCTCATCTGGTTGCTCAAGTCCTTTATCAAGGTATCAATGTTCTCCCTCGCACGTTGCTGCCGATCAAGGTCGTCGCGACGCTTGCTTAGGTCTTGCTCCTTTCGCCTAAGCTCTTCTCGAAGTGGACCATAGCCGCCTTCGAGCTGATCACGCTTTTGTTCGATTTTCTGCAGAGTACTCTTTGCCTTGGTCACTTGCTGGTCAAGCTTCTGGAGCTCAGCATGAATTTCTTCGCCGCGGCCACGGACGCGTTCCCATTCCTCCCTGGCAGCCATGAGACGTCGAATGGCGTCAATGCGTGAGTTTTTGGGGTTGAAATATCCACCTGTCAAGGCACCCTTCTGGTCAGACCGGTCACCCTGAGCGGTGATGGCGCTGACACCATGGCTGCGCGCGTACTGTGCTGCTATCTGCAAAGTTACACAAACCACCGTCTTGCCGAAAACTTGCTGCATGGCTTTATCAAACTTCATGTCGTACTTGATCTTGCCAATGATAGGAACGGCATCGCTAGAGTTTGGGAGTTCTGTCTCCCTCACTTTGATTCTGTTCAGAGGGGTGAAGGTCACTCGTCCGCCTCGTTCCTGCTGGAGGATCTTGATGAGCTTCTCAGCAGTCTCATCAGTGTCGACGACATAGTGGAACAATGAAGCTCCGGCAGTAACTTCTACCGCCGTCTTAAATTTGGGTGATGTTTCGAACAATTCTCCAAGTGGGCCGTAAGCACCCTCAATCCCGTGCTGTTGAACGATGCGCCTGACTGATATAAGGCCACGGGCTGTGTTGGGGTCCATTGTTCCGGCTAATATTGACTCTGCCTTATCATACTCGGCGCGAGCATTGGAGATGACGGTCCCCAGCTTTGCTTCTTCGCGCCAAAGCTCTCTGCGCTGGTCGTGCAGGCGTTCGGCTTCGTCCTTCGCCTGTTGCAGTTCGGCAGAAATGTTCTGCTGAGCGTCACCACGATTTTCAACACGGTGGCGTAGTTCAGCAATGTCAGCCTCGAGCTGAGTTATTTGCGTCTCAAACTCGGCAATCTCATCTTGTGCCTGCATACTTATTGCCTTCCGGGCGGCAAGGCTCTCATTTGTCGTCGCAATCTCTTGCTTCAGCCAGGCGTCTCGTTCCTTCTTGGTGCGAAACTGAGCTTGACGACCTTGCTTGGCATATAAGCGCTGAATCGTAGCAGTCGCCTCATGGATCTGCTCGTGGGCAGCCTTGTTTTCCTCTTTCTTGGCTTGGTAGTCCGGGAGCAAGTGAGCCAGTCTCGTCTCGTGCTGCTTGATCTGCTTTTGCACGTTGAGTAGCTCTTTGGCCCGAGCATTCTGCGCCTGCTGAGCTGATGCTTGGTTATCCTGCATCGCTTGCACATCCGACTCAATCTGGGCCTTGCTTCGTGCACCATCTGTCCGCTCTTCCTTATACTGCGTTTGTTCTTGCAGCAGCAGGCTGATTTGCTGTTGTAGGCTTGCTATCTGACCATCAATGGCATCTAGCTGTTGCTCGTTCACTTTCAGTGCCTCGCGATTCTGCTCGTTGTGGTCCATGCCCTCTCCGTGATCTTCATCGAGCCTGGCGATTTGCTCTTCGAGGCGCTGCTGCTCTTTGTGATGGATCGTATACTCGAGAGATCTTCGTTCCTTGTCCTTCTCTTGGAATTGACGTAACTCTTCCTTTTCCTCTTCAAGCTCCCCGAGTCTGCCCCGGATGTGCTCCAGCAGGTCGTCAATCTTTGCACGCTTTGCCTTCGTCTCTTCCATGATCCTAAACGACTCTGCCCGCCTGGCTTCGTAGACACCAGTTCCGGCAACTTCCTTCAACATATTCAAGCGCTCCTGGTCCTTCATGTTCGTGATGGCAGTGACTCTGCCTTGAGGCACGATGTAGTAAGGGTTGCTGCGACTGAAGCCAGCACTCTCGAGCAGACTGAGCACTTCCTGCTTGGTCGTATTCTTGCGATTCAGGCTGTACTCGTCCTTCTTCTGTCCAATCGTTCGACGAAGCACAACTTCGGGCGTACCAGTCGGGAACCGATCATCACTATTGTCGAAGATGAGCTCGACATATGCGCTCATCACTGCAGAGCCAGTGCCCTCGTGAAGAAGTCCTTGTCGGTCCTCGCGGCTGAGTTGGGTGTACTTGTCGCTGAGCACGAAGCGGATGGCCGCGAAGAAGTTACTCTTTCCAGAACCATTGCGTCCAACGATGACATTATGCTTGGGAGAAAAGGGTTCTATCACGGTCTGGTCCTTGTAGGACTTGAAGCCCTGTATGATGATCTGCTTGATGAACATGGCTGGCGGTCAGGGATGCGCTCGGCGGCGCTAAGGGAGTGGATGTGCCAGCTCGGTGCGGTGTGAGCGGTGTATTTGCAGCGTTTGGTGGAAAACGTGTGTCGAGAATGAATGGAAACGGAAATGTCCGACGTTCGCACAGAGGTGAGGTGCGTGGTGAGGTGTTCGACGCGTTACGCGATAGCTAGAGGCAGGCGCGTCAAAAGCCTTCGTGAGTCGGTGGCAAAATTCATTGCGTGGCTCGCAGAGTTGAGTAGACGACTTCTGTCACCATCTTCTACATCCATGTAAGGTAGTCATATATTGGATGTACCTACCTACATTACCTCTTACTCTGCGCGAGCTTCCTCATTGTCGTACTTCACGACTACCTAGGTACTGCCTCAACTTAGCTCACAACTATACAGGTAGGTACATGTAGGAAAGAAGTTCATGGCATTAGAAGCACTGATTTTCTCTCCTGTAATCGTCTGCGGTCCTATGCTTCTCACGCAGTCGCCAAGACTGCTGCCCACGATGCACGCAACCTCTTCCTCGAGGTCGAAACAAGCCCCTGAACGCCATGCTATCCGAGGAAGTAGAACATGAACAAGATGTCCAAACCTCCAGAATACTCCCGCTGTTCTGATGCTGTCTTTTCATTCTGTCTTTCTAGGACAGGACCCAAAACCCTCACTTTTGCTTCCGCTCAAGACGCCAGTACTAGTATCAATCATCCTCACTATCGTCATCGTCGTCCTGGTCCAATGCTTCCATGGCTTCTTTGATGAACGGCGCGGCCTGTGATTGCTTATCGTTAGTACAGATGTAAAATCATCCACGGACAGTACAACTTTGTCACTCACCTTCACGTCCAGATTGAGCGCCGTTGTGAAGGCCCTCAACGCCTCTCCCTTCTCCTGAAGACCTTTGTAGCATTTGCCCAGCAAAAACCACACATTCGCTTCGTCAGGAGCCTGGTCTTTCAAAAACTCCAACTCCTCCAATGCGTCCGGATAATACTTCATATGCATCAAGACCCGTGCCTTCTTGAACCTCGCCAATGCAGAATTTGGCGTCAACTCGAGCGCTCTGCTATAATTCGCCAATGCACCCTTTTTGTTTCGCAATCGCTCCAGAACGATTCCGATACAAACCAGGAGAGTGCTGTTTGCAGGATTGATCGCAGCAGCTTTCCGGTAGTGTACTTCAGAATCCTCCAACTTTCCAAGGCGTTCGTAGCATTTTCCGAGACCGTACCAGCCATTGTAGTGTCTAAAGTCGATGTGCACAGCACGTCGGAAAGATGTGATTGCCGACTCATAGGCTTCGTTGGCAATGTACTCATGTCCCATGAGCGTCCAGGCATATGCGAAGTTCTCGTTCAATTGCGTTGCACGCTTGAAAGCTGCGATTGCTTGATCATGCTCGCGGGCAAGAGAGAATGCATTACCTACCGCAACCCATGTCTGCGGCGAATCAAAGTGATTGTCGCGCAAAACTCGGCAGAGCAAAGCTAGTGCTGTCTCTTTCTTGAGGTGCCAGAGAACAGTGGAGTAAATTTCCATATCTTCTATACGGGACGGCTGTGCTTTGATGAGCCTTGCGAAGCAGTCTTCTGAAGCCTTATAGTCCTGCTGTTCAAAGTAGGCTCTGCCCAGCTGGGCCAGCACCCAGGGCGTTTCACGCTGCGCTGAGGGTAGCCCACGGAAAGCTGACACTGCCTCATCGAGCTTGAAAGTTGCAGTGGCCTGGCAGCCGACTGCAAGCTGTCGGAAGTTGTCTAGAAGTCCAGACATGGCCTGCTGTTCTGCTTTCAATTCTTCTTCAGAATGCCCTGGAGGGATTTCTTGCACTACAGTAGCAGCGGTGACCTGGGGCACAGAAGCGCCTCGCTCTACGTTCCTTCCGAGTGCCCGCCGGTCCTTCTCCTTTTCACGATCCTCAGGGGGCATGATCTTGCGATTGCCACTAACAACGCGACCTACTACAGCGCCAACTCTCCCTTTTGTGCCCGTGGCCGCTTTCGCTGTTCGAGCTGTTCTATCAGCTCGCGCAGCTGCTGACGTTGCCGACTCTGCAGCAGAACGCGTCGTTCTTGCCGCGGTAGTCTGCGTGAACAAACGATTGCTCCTCCTGGGCGGTCCAGAGTCGCTGGTAGATGGGGGCGGTGCGCCAGATGCGGTTCGCTTCTGTCCTCCCGCACTGGGCTTCCGTAGTGCCTGCTGTGTCTCCGCGACCGGATCCAGAGCTCCTGTAGCGCCTCGTCGTGATGGACGAGCAAGATCCGACGCCTCGTATTGTTGTCCTAATCGGTGCCTTCTCATGGGAGCTGCTGGCACGTCCATGAACAGGTCGCTCTCTTCGGCCGGAAACTCATCCTCCGCCATAACGATGTTACCGGTAGGCGTGTCCCACTCGGAAAGAGCTGATCGCCCGGTACTGCCCAGCCCAGAAGCCAACTTGCCCTTCATTCTGGTCTGCGCGTCCTCTGGTCCCACTCCCCCTCTCGACGACATGAATGGATCGTCCATAGCGAACACATTCGTCGGCGCAAAGTTGTGCTGGAGTGCGAGAGGGTGTCTCGAGTCCTTGTCCACGTAAATCTCCAAGTCCTCTGTGACTCCAGCGAAATTTCCCGTCGCTTTGAACATATTATCCACCTTGAGATCAGCACCAATCTTACACAGGCCCTCGAATGCGTCCCAATTGAAAGCATTCATCTTATGAGCCTCCATGTACGCATCGCCTGCCTTGACGTAGTTTTCGTTCGCGCGATGCAGATTTCCCATGACTGTCAATACAGCGGCTGCATCTGGTGTGTGCCGCCGTGTAGTTTCCGAGTACCTCTGCCACTCATTCCTTCCTGTCCATTGCGTCTTTGCCTTCTCCAACGCAGTCACGCCCTCCGAGTAGCGACCCAGCTGCAGACAGGCCTGAGCTAACACATATGCGCATCCCAGATGGCGACCAGTAGAGCCAAACTTGTGGGCGAAATCAAAGGCGGCCTTATAGCGGCGCGAGCGGTAGTAGGTCAGGGCTAGCAGATGTGCGGCATCGGGGTTTCGGGGCTCCAGTGCATGCAGGCGACCGGCAAGGAAGTTGGCGGTATCCAGCAGGTCATTGTCGAGGTGGTAGTATATGAGCTGCTTCAGCTGCGACGTGGCGATACCGGTGTGCGGCGACATGGTACTGAGCTACCCCACAGGATGTGAGAAGGAGGCTTAAGTGACGTTGTTGTTATCTTTGTTGTTGTTGTAGTCGCAAAGGGTGAAAAGCGCCAATCGTCGAGCATGCATGAAGCTGTCCATGCGGGTACCACTGCATGCGGCGCGCTGGTATGGACTAACTACCCACTGTTGCAGGGAGAAGAAAGGGGACCAGTACCTTAAGAGGCCATGTCAGTATTTGAACCAGGGAAGTAGAGAACGGAGGGAGGGTAGGAGAATGCTTCGTCCAAAGGCAGTGGGGTGGAAGTGGCAGCGGCGGTGATGGTGACGGTGAAGGTAAACATCAACGAACACAAAAAGCACAGGCCAGCCAGCCACTCGCTTCTTGCGCCAAGACCAGATCGACGGTCCGGCGTCGGCGGGCCCGCCGCATTGTATGAGGCTTTGCTGTCTACCGACCTTACTCAGGTACCTTCTCAATACATGTATTCACTCACTCACTCAACACTCCAATAATGGCCAAGGTCAGTCCTGGTCAATGATTGACTCGTCATATATCTACCGCTGACGGTGCATGACAGAAAGCACTCAAAACACAGGCGCAGTCCAACACGGCCACGCTCAATCGCACTCACCAAATCTCTCTCGCCATCAACGCCCTCTACCTACTTCTCAGCCTCCTCATCTTTCGCCGACGGAGTCTCTTCCTCTACTTCCTCTTCAATGCTCCCGCACTGATCATCCAGTTCTGGTTCGAACGCATAGCACGACCCACGTACGTTGACGGAGAGCTCAAGCGAGCTGGCGAGGACCTCGATGCCAAAGGGTTGACGGAATTCATGTGGGATGTCCTATACTGGACCTGGGGAACGATCGTCCTGGTGTCACTGGTGGGCGATTATGGCTGGTGGGTCTACTCTGTCGTGCCAGTCTACAGCATTTGGAGTGCCTGGACAACCTATAGTGGATTCAAGACTGGTATGGGAGGCATGATGCCTGGGGGAGCGACGGATCCGACCAAGGTACAGGGTGAGGCTGCTGGTGGGCAGAGTAAGAGACAGGCAAAGTTGGAGAAGAGGGGAGGGCAAAGAGTTCAGTACCGATGAGGTAGGTATTGCTGACCTCATTGCCATACAACCCGCTTCGACGACTCCACTGGGAGTAGCTGCCTGCATACTGCACCTTCCAGGCCC
Organism: Mycosphaerella sp. Ston1; assembly: GCA_000504405.2. Taxonomy (NCBI): domain Eukaryota; kingdom Fungi; phylum Ascomycota; class Dothideomycetes; order Mycosphaerellales; family Mycosphaerellaceae; genus Mycosphaerella; species Mycosphaerella sp. Ston1. Next base: position 21,410 of record KZ105193.1, on the reverse strand, counting down.
AGTTCGCTGCATGCCAATGAACGATCTCTGAGCATTGCCGTACGACAGCCGTCCAGCCTGGCCCTGGAAACGGTTTGTGCCTGGATCATGTTGAGCAATTGCGCTATCGAGGTTATAGCCCGCCAAGAAAACTGTGCGATCAGGATACCTGTAGTCATGCGGACCACGATAATGGCTGGGGTGCTGGAGGTCCAGCCTCGTGATTCGGGACATGGGTGCATCTTTGTGGTGTTGCTCGACGATCAAGTCACGGTACATGTTCCTGCTAGGCTTGGGCGCACTCGAGCCGGACTGGCGATCCTACCTAGAAGACTACAGAATCACGCCATTTTTCCACTGATGTCGCAGGCCGAGCACATTGAATGCAGAGTTGTCTTGGGAAGATTTGTTCACCGAAAGGAATGGCGCGACGCTCACACCTCCACCATTGCCTTGGGAAGTGGTAGATCGATGTATGCAGAATGCGTCTCAACCCAGCTGTACAGTAGTCTTCAGCGCCGGTAATTACCTGATTGTTACTATGTCGATGTAGGCTCATAGCCCAGGAAGTCGCATGGCCGGTCGGCGGGCCATAAGCGGAACTTGCAGTAGCTCCAATCTCTTCCGGCATACGAGTGCGCAGACGCTTTGTAGAGTCAGTTTGGCAATAACAGAAGCGAGGGTGCAACACATCATTGCGTCTGTATGTTGCTGTTACGTTGATTTCTACAGTTCGTAAAAGACGGAAGTTCATGCCTTCCTATCCTACAGTCTTGGCAACGATCCGGCAAATGCCGAGCTGCATCTGCGTGCTTCAACTTCAACATCATCCATTGCAGACCACGACATCTACTGTAACTCACCCACAACTTCCCACATCATGCGCGCAACACTCATCAGAAGGGCCGGGTACGTACTGACTCCAGAATCACGAATTCACGATCGCGCTGGACCTCCCGACCCACGATCCAATGTCTAACAACCTATCTCCAGTGGCATGCCTCAATTCCCCGGCATGTACCGCCAGAACAACGTCCCAGCCTGGCAACGGCTCCACCAGAATCACGATGGCGTGCGACAATGGAACAAGGTGTGTAGCAAGTGCGAGAAGCGGCAGCAGAGGCCAAATAAGAGGCGATGGGGATACACGAGTTTTGGAGACACGCAAACTCCGGCAAATACTGACCTGCTGTCTCGCAGGGACCACGAGCCAAGTACATGCTCTACCCATACTACGCCATTCTGATCTCCACTACTGCTGGTAAGCACTTCGCACCCGAGAGAACTGAGTCGTGAATTTGGGTGCTCATATAATGGTATACACAGCTGCGCAGTACATGATGTTCCGCATGGTTTTTGGCAAGAAGACTTGGTGGTAAAGCAGATATGCTTAGATGGGGCAAGAATCAAGGATAGGCAGAGATGGTCTTCTGGACATATGGCTATGACTTCCGCAAAGTCAGGTATGAGACTTGTATGGATTCACCAATGTCACAAATCTTGGAACATTCTTCTTTTCTTGCGTGCACTTACGCGGTACCCTCGATTTGCTCGTGGCAAGGCTGGTCCTTCCTCCCCGCCTGCATTCTGGCGTCTAGCACAAACGATGGTAGTGGCTCTCGAAGTCCACGACGAAAAGGAGCTCTCGAAGTCTAATTCTCTATACTATTACATGATCTCGTGTTCGCCGACTCTACCATCAAGACTCCGGGACATACGTCACGTTCACAGGTGCGATCCCAGAAAGCCATCCCGTCACCTCTACACTGCACACGGCACCCTGCACAACGTACAATTACACATTTCTGGTGAATCGCATCATCACTTCAGTCCCAAAGACTTCTTCACGCCTCCCCATAAGGCGACCATAGAATCACCCAGCCTAAACAGCAGTTAGAGATAGGTAACCTTTACATTTTGGGCGAAAATTATGTCATGTTGACTGAGATAAAACAAAATGAAATGGAACTCACGTCGGATATCTAGTATTATCTTTTTTCAGCGGCTCGAGCTGCCTCCCGACATCGTCGTCGAAATGATGACGAATAGACGAACGACGAATAGACGAACGGTTTGATCGCTTCGATTTTACGCTGCCTCGATCGCCACTCATGCCTTTGTTGTAATGAGGGCGGTTGTGGTCGTCATGATGGTGATGATGATGACTGCGATGGCTATCATGACTTCTTCGTCCTCGATGGTCAGTGTCGTTGTGATGGCTACGGCCGGAGTGGTGGCTTCTCCGAGAGTCTGTACTCAGCCGTGGACGAGGGGATGTTGAAGCTCTGCGAGCTGATGGTAGAACATGATCACCTATTGGGAGAGGAGGTTCCGGATGAAGCTGAAGTTGCTGCTGGTTTGATAATGGTGGTTGATAACTTGCGTTGCTTTGATATATTTCAGGTCGCGGTGGGTTGTAAGCTTGCGGTGGTGATATGCTGGGCCTTTCTGGCCTCAATGGGGTTGGAGTGCTCTGCTGGTGAGGGTTCTGATACTCTGGAGGTATGTATCGACCTGAAGATGCAGAGTTTACTCTTGGACGGTTTCCGGTGGGCGTATGTTGATATGCCATGGTGTTGTGGGATAACACACAGGGAAAGCTTTTCGATTGCTGAGCTGTAGAGTCTGTCGAAGCAAGAATAATCGCCCGCCCACCTAGCCTGGTGACGCTCAGATTGTGGCGAAATGATGGTCATCTGGCGAAGTGTCCACGGCTGTGATCAATGCAGCTCCTTCCGGGACTGCAGGAGTAAATCCTGCAAGTCGTCTGATACCTGTACCTGGTCTTCGATATCCAGATGTACTTGTGTACAGCCCACCCCAAATTACGACATATTAGTTGCAACGGTCGAGATGTATGTTACTAATGATTTGTTTGAGCGCAAGATTGGCAATGTAAGGAACAGCTTTGCTCTACGCAGAGCATCCCAACCGTTCTCGCCTGCTATCAATGCGAACTCAATGTCGCCTACAAGCTTGCTGTTCGTACGACTACCTGTACTTTCTGCCTGTGACCACTGGTGTAGCCTTATAGCTTTGTGTTGACGTACATGGACAGTCAACCGAGGATCAGACCTCGGCTCTTATTCCGAAAGCCGAATAATGTGGCACTTGTCGTGCTATTTGAGTTGCCAGTGTACTCCGTAGAGAGCAGTAGGAAACCAGTACAGCGCCGACCACAACGCCATAGGCTCACGACGAATTTGCACGCGACAACGTTATGCGGCGGCATCAGATACGCCAGGCACCATACTTGATATCTATCCTCGGTACAGGATCTGTAACTCTCCGGCAGCCTGGGCATACCCTCGAGGCTTCGTGTGGTAACCTGAGTCTTTCTTGTGCATCAAGCTACCTTTATGCCATGTTTGTCTGTGTGCTATGTCTTCAACAGGGTGCACATACCTGCTAGAGCACCATAGGATGGTACAAGTTCGTTGATCATATGTATCAATCATCGTCCAACAGAAGCATTGCGCCAACGCTGCGACCTCACTGCATCCCCCCAACTTCTCTCTGGTCTCTTCTGGGCCCGGTCGACCTTCTTTCCGACGTGCTACAATGGCTAGAAGGCAGCCGACGAGTTCTTCCTGGCCATGTTTCTGTCGCAGCTTCTCGGTGTAGATAGGTCCGGCTAGCATCAGAAGTCATGTCGGAGAGTCTCTACAGTGTGAAGAGATTCTAGATAGGTAGGCAAGTCTTTTCTTTCACTCCGCTGCCGAGCATTCCAGCGCGTTCACGACAATATGCCGGCGAGCTAGCTGGTTGGCGACATGTTGCGTGTGCCACCAGCACACGGCAGTTGCAAGGTGGCCTATGAGTTGTCTCGTGCATCCATTGTTGTGACCAGTAAGGTAGTAGTGAAGAAGGTGGTCAATGGCATGGTGCAAGCTCATCCGCAGGGTGCCCAGCGTCCCCTGGTGAAAATGGGGATGTTGATCCGTACACCGACTACCTTGAACGCCCTTTTCGATTTATCCGGCAACATTCGAGATCACTCGGCCCGACCTATATTCCTCGAGCCTTCACGTTCTGGCTCGGCGGGATACCACATTTCGCAATGAAACCCGCCTCTAGGGTGAGGCCTCTCGTTATCCCAAGCCAAGTCGCACGATGGACTTCATTTGGTGTATGTATATCCGCGTCAATTGTTAACATTGAGGTGGGAAGGGTCGTCCGTCCGGCGTCCACAGAAAGCTCAATACCTTAGGCTCAACTCCGCCATTATTAATTCAATCACCGTACAGTCACCTTGTGACCTTCCACAGCCGATAGATAGTCTACATGTACCTGGACCCTGAAACTTGAAGAAGGACTGTTTGGTGTAGAATCTGAGAATACCTTGCAAGTAGAGATATTACCCCTGTAAGTGGTGAGATCAAGGGTTCTCAGCCCTAGCGACGATCGTATAGTATACGTCTTCCTACCCGTCTGGTCCCGTCAGCCTATAGGAAGTCGTAATTCTCGATCGTTACTAGGTTTAAAGTCGT
>KZ105193.1:0-16920 GCA_000504405.2 Mycosphaerella sp. Ston1 | reverse complement strand
TCGATCGTTACTAGGTTTAAAGTCGTAAAACGCGTTTATTTCGCCGCTTGCAGGGTACTATAACTCTACTTCTACAATCTCTATAGGAGGTAATACTATGCTTGCTAGGTATTCTGTACCTAAAAGCGGGAAGTTAGTCCTCCTTAGGCAATATTTAGGGCATAGGTAGACTATCTATTAGCTATAGGAGGTAACTGTAGCTAACTTTCCTAGGGGCTGCTGCTAGTTCGTATAGTTACCTCCTACAGCCGATAGATAGTCTACCCGCGGCCTAAATATTACTAAAGAAGGACTAACTTCCCGCTTTTAAGTATAGAATACCTAGTAAGTATAGTATTGCCCCCTACGAAGATCGCAGAAAGGGAGTTATACTACCCTATAAGCGGCAAAATAAGCGTATTTTACGACTTTAAACCTAGTAACAATCGAGACTTACGGCTTCCTATAGGCTAACGGGCGCTAACGGGTAGACTATCTAACGGCTATAGGAGGTGACTGTACATCACCCTATACATTAGACCATTTCAGCCTGAGTTGTTCACTTGTAACTTGTAAAGTTGTGCGGCATGGTCTATTGCGCGGGAGATATCCTATTCGACCGACGCAGCAGCAGCAAACAAGCAATGTAAGTTTCTGTACCTGTGCAATTTTGGGTTCAACAATTTGGTACCACCTGATGTTCTTCAACACACTGCTCACTTTTGTATCAGAGCATTCTCCTTCACAATCAAAAAGTCCCACCGGTTTTCAGCACAGCACGTTGTAATAGGGTAGTATTCAAACCATGGCACTCCCCAACCTCGTCTTAGCGAGCTGGTCAGGCACGACTCGCGAGTTGGCTCTCCTTACCCTGTTCGCGTCAGAAACGAGCTAACAAATTTGTAGATGTCCATGCCCCATCGTAGCCTGGGTAGTCACGTTCACACTTCTTGTTTCTTAAGCATGACCTTGGGTCATGGTCCCCCTGGAATTGCTGCAGGTAATTCAACACTTGTATGGATCTGATCTACATCAAACCTAACGAAGAATGAACAGGATCTCTCATGGCGGCGTTTCAGGGCTGGATGTATGGAGGATTTACACCTGCGGGTGGTCTGTTTGCCGCACTTACAAGTGTAGGCATGGTCGGTATTCTGATGGCAGGTGCGGCTATTGTCAGTGCGATCATCGCCACAGTCGTAGCAGTCATCGTATGTGCCTATGCCGTTGGACATCAACAGACGGGACAGTAGCGACATGCACGTGCTGAAAAGACAGCCACACTAGGTACTGTACCTAGCATCAGGAGACCATACGGACCTTGCCGCCTTGGCGTAGAACTACAAGCCCCCAAGACGACCATTCACACTCACAACGACCCACGGGCAAACGTGCCAGGACTGTCGGTGGCATGATCAGATTCAGCGACGAGCGCGAACCCGGCGTAGAACTACCGATTACCAGGTGCCGGAGTCTGGTTCTCGTCTCCAAACTCTTCCAGACCCAGTTCCAAGTTGTTGGTCCCAACACGAAAGTAACGACTGAGTGGTTCCACCTCCTAGTGAGGCGAAGAGAAGGCAGAAAAGGAATTTACAGTTCACCAGCTCTCCATACGAGCAATCCCCAAACGCGGCCACATGTACGCCCTTCGACGATAACTTGGAGCTGGCTTTGCAAGCCTAGCATGAACACGGAAGGCGCGCCAACAGCCAACAGCCAACTTCCGCGGTTTTCAACCCTGCAGAGGTAGAATCAGGTCGCCTGCGAGTGAATGTCGCCGCAGCTCGCATTGCGAGCCGTCATGATGTACAGGCAGTAGTGGTAGCCGCGGTTGGCCTCTGGAAGATTTGGAAACTGCACGCCGTTAGGACGTCCGGGTCCGCTGCACGAGATTCAGGGGGCAAGCAGTCGAAGTTGTCGAACCACATTACCTCCTGCACTCCGACGGCGGACATGGTGGCCGGCGGCGTCGCGTCGAACAAGTACTTAAGGTCGACTCGCTCGCCCCGTTCTCTCCTCTGGATTCAAACTCACCATCGTGAAACCATTCACCGCGTCGTGCAACCAACCCTCCATCAACCAACCCTCCATCAACCAACCCCCCATCAACCAACCATCGATCAACTAACCCTCCATCAACCAGCCCTCGATCAACCAACCCTCGATCGACCAACCCTCCATCAGTCCGTCAATCAGTATGATTCCGCTCACCCGATTGATTTATCTTTCCATTCTGCTGGCCCAGTGAGTAGACTACCCCGCCGTTCACCCCGCTTTTCCCGAAATTTTCATATCGGCTCATCGTTCGCTAGGACATGTCTCGGCTGTGCCTGTTACAAAGAATCATTCTATGACGAAGGATCATCGGAACAATGTTGCAGTGAAGCGGGAGGAAAGGGGGAATATACTGGAATTAAATCACGCCCGTATGAGGTAAGATGGCACAACACGAACCAGAACCTACTATCGTCGGCTGATGCTAAATGCGATCGCAGTGCAACAATCCAAACCATAAAGTTTTCGATGCGTGTTGCATTCGACTTAATAAAGTGTACCCACCCGCGTCGTCGGACTGTCCCTGATAGAGGTCGGACGCTGACGAGAAGAGTTGAGAGAGTCGGCTTCTACTACCATCCTTTGGTGGTAGATGGGGTCCGAGCCTCACCTTCTCACTCCTTCCGGAGGAAGGACAAGATGGACGGCGTCCGGCTCGACAAGAGTGGCTTCTATCCTGTGGAATTCCAGGGCGTCGGTGTTATTTTCGGGGCAGGATGGAGCTGTAGAGCTGACTAGGCCTGTAGAGAGTTGTTAGCTGCTAGCGAGAAGCACCGAGTGCTCGGTTTCGTACCTGATTTGGTAGAGGGTCTAAGGACAAGGATTCAGAATATAGCCCTAGATATTTTAGCCCTGGAAATTTTAGCCCTAGACATTCGCTAGTATTTCATTGAGAGTATCGATCGGCTTCTGCTACTATCCTTAAGGCGTAATAAAGTATAGCTGCCTAACGACTAAGGCGAGTATCTAGAAGAAAGTTGTTTATCCTTCCTCTCTTTAATACTATAGGAATGCAATAATAACATATCCACTTCAGATCAGGTATGATCGGTGCGGAAGGCACTTCTCTTACCTTCTCTCGTGGCAGACGCGAAGTAGCGTAGCACTATCGGTATAGGCGTAGGTCGAAGAAGTGGAAGTGTAGGTCTGAGTATTGTCACGTGATAGCGAATTTGAATATCAGCCAATCAGACGACCGGATTTCCGACCATACCTTAGGCAGCTGCTACGCTCTCGGCTACGCCGCCTACCCACCGTCGTTCTACCCTACGGCCTACGGGGACGCCCTTGACCTTCGCTTCGCTAATAAGTCCCGGTCTTCGTGGAGGGCCGCTGAAGGATCAGGCGTTGTAGAACAGAACTATGGCTGTGCTGGCAACTGCCTTTGCACTGCCCCGTCGCGTGATCCCTTTCGCAGTGCATTGCCTGTGCAACACGAATCCACTGTTATCCTTCCCGTGGCCACTTCCATCCTACATCTACACTGACTTACGACAAGTTGACAACACCAGACTGTGGACGGAACTCTTGGAGCTGACCCTTCCTCCTTGGCAAATATGTCATACTACCAGCAGAGCTACGGCGCACCCGGCGGACCGCAGCCATATCAGCGTAAGCCACATCTGATCTGCGCCGATGACACGCAGTATGAGGCGCAGGCAGGCGGCGTCGAAGACTGGACGGCCATATAAGAAACATCAAGCTGACCGCTTTTGTCAGAGCATCCACCAGGAGGCTATCATCAACCACCAATGAATCACGGATTTGGCCAACAACAAGGGTTTGGCGGTGCCCCGCCTGGTCCGCCGCCGCCACAGGGAGGACCACAGCTGCCTCCAGGATGGACTTCCCAGTTTGATCCGAGCAGTCAGCGCCCATACTACATCAGCCCTACCGGTGCCAGTCAATGGGATCCTCCTGCCCCAGGGTTCGGCGGTCCACCGCCAGGACCCCCGCCGCCAGCACAAGGAGGCTTTGGCCAATCTCCATATCCTCAGCAACCACAGGGTGGCTTCCCACACCAACCATATGGTGGTCCAGCAGCCTTGCCTTCTCCAGGCTATGACTTGCGTCAAAGATCGAACCAGGATGTGACACGAGCGGCTGATGACCTCCGTGCATCTATGAAAGGTTTTGGAACAAACGAGACACTACTAATCAAAGTTATGGCCTCCCTTGGTCCTTTAGAGATTGCGTCTGTGAAGCAGGTCTACCAGCAAAGACACAAGCGAGACTTGCTCAAGGATGTTCACTCCGAGACCTCTGGCTACTTCCGCGAGGGACTGGAAGCCATGATTCGCGGTCCACTTGAACAAGACTGCTGGGTCATCCACGAGAGTATCAAAGGTCTCGGCACCAAGGAGAGTGCTCTGAACGACGTACTCCTTGCACGCTCCAACGCAGATATGAATGCTATCAAACAGCACTACCAGCACATGTACCGTAAATCCCTCGAGTCCGATGTCAAGGGCGACTTGAGCATGAAGACCGAACGCATGTTCGACATGGTCATGTCCGCTCGCAGAGCCGAAGAGTCGGCGCCCGTCATCCCCCAGCAAACGGAACAAGACATCAAAGAAATCTATAGTGCCACCGAAGGCAAAACCGGCACCGATCAAATGACCGTCTGCTCTATCCTCACATCGCGCAGTAACGGCCAAATCCGCGCCATCGTACAAGCCTACCAAGCCAAATATCACCGTTCCTTACAATCCGTCATCAAAGCCGAGTTCTCCGGCCACATGGAAGACGCCCTTCTCTTCATCATCGGTGCAGCTGCTGATCCTGCGAAAAACGACGCTGACCTCCTCGAAGCCGCCATGGCGGGTTTGGGAACCAAGGACCAAGCGCTAGTCCGGAGAGTCGTCATGATTCACTGGGACAAGCAGAGATTGCATCAGTGTAAAGCTGCGTACAAGCATTTCTACAAGAAGGATTTGGCAGCGAGAATTGCATCCGAGACAAGTGGTGAGTTTGTTTATGATTATCATTATTACTTGTGGTTCTTACTATCATCATTACTTCCTTTCACACCCTTACCTACTACACTCCCAATACAAAAAGACATCCAAGATCATCATTTGCTAATTATTTGTCCATTAATACAGGTGATTACAAGAAACTCATGGTGGCATGTGTGGCCTAAAACAATCCCTACGGCCTCTGAGAAAACGAAAAAAATATCTTTTTTTCTTCTCTATCTCGAGGCAACAACCGGCCACTTTAGCTGACTTTTTTCGTGTTACTTGCAGATTTTTGAGTGAAGAGAGAAGGGAGGGAAGACTGTTTATTGTTAGGCGTTTTCTTGAACAGGTGGAGATGATACCCGCGAGGGGGGCCGAATGGAGGGAGGCAGGTGGGGCAGGGAGGCAGAGATAGTGAATATTGAGCGTCTTGACCTAACTATTCTCTATTTCTCTTGTTTCTTTCTTTTTCTTCTCTTTCTTCTTCTCCTTCTTCTCCTGCTTCTTCTTGTTCCTCTTCTTCTCCTCCTTTTTCTGGGAGCTAGATCAGACGAGGCCCGCGAACCTTTTCGTGCTTTGATACTAGCGACAACACGAGTGTCTTCTATGGTTGATCAATCGTCTGGCTTACTAACCTTGGTCGGCAGGACATCGAGCCAGGCATATCGGAGTGATACGCCTAGCTCAGTCGGAGTGATCTTCACTCGTTCGGTTCGAAACGGGCTGTTCGTCAACAGCGTCTTCAATCAGTATTCCGCCTGGCAGGGATAGAGCTTACAGCAGCAATTTGAGCAGCAATATCGGAAGTGGTCACGTCCCCAGCTTACTCTTGATGACCTCGTTCAACCACCAAGCATGTATCCTCTCATCGCCCGTCAACTCGGGATGAAAAGACGTCCCAAAGACATTTCCCTGTCTTACTGCCACAATATCTCCTTCCTCTCCCAAGTCTTCTGCTGTGCTCGTCTTATCCTTGATCGCTCTCGCTCTGCCAGGTAGGCGACCCAGAATCTCTACAGGCGCACTCGTAGCTTTGATCTGTGGAGCAGACACCGTCTCCGCTCGATTGAACATACGAGGTCTCTCATCATCATCACCACCTCCACTCTTCTCCACAATCTTTTTCCTCACATCCTCCGCCGGTATAGTCAGAATACTCTCCACAACAGGCGCGCGAATAAACACCGAATGAAACAGCTCATCCCTCCCCCTCCCTCCCTCTCTCAGAAACGGCAAATCCAGCGCAGCCTCAAAAGACTCGACCTGTCTCCCAAAATAGTTCCTATGCACTCGAACATCCAACCCGCCAATCAATTCCTGTCCCGTCGCTTTGCTCTTATTCGCCTCTTCCGCTAACAAAATCAGTCCCGCACACGTGCCCCACGTCGGCCGACGGTGCAGTTTGACAAAGTGCCGCAGAGGCTCCAGCATCCCGCAGCGTTCGGCGATGAGCGAGATGGCGGTGCTTTCTCCGCCGGGGAGAATGAGCGCGTCGCAGCGCGCGAGCTGTTCGGCGGTGCGCACTTCGAGAAAGGTGAAGTTTACGTCTTGTTGGTAGCTGAGGGCCGGCGCGGCTTGCGTGAGGAGGGTGATGTGTTCGATGAAGGCGCCTTGGAGGGCGAGGACGCCGATGGTGAGGTGTCGCGGTGAAGGGGAGGTGGTCATGGTCATGGTGGTGGTGGTGGTGGTGGTGGTTGAAGGAGGTACCAGGTAAATTTTAGAACTATCACATGCTGAATGAGGTCATCATGGCTGAGTTCTAAAGTTCTATTCTATGTGCATACCAATACGCCAAGACGGAGAGTCTACATGTAGTCATCACTGGGTGTTTCACAACAGCAGTACATAAGGTACATGTATGACCATTTCGGGAGGCCTTCGCTCTGCCTATCACACGCACCGACAACAGGCAACAGGCAGAGGGCAGAGGACAGAGGAGGCAGAAGGATCGTGTCTTAATTATTATTGTTTGTTGTTCCGGTCGGAACTCCACGATGCGGGAGGCGGTTGGCGGTTCTCGTGGGAGTCAGGTGGCGTGTGCTATTCTATTGAAATCTATTCTAATAATGTTTCTCCCTGCGTGCATCCTCTAGTTCTACCGCATGCTTCTGCCAACTATCACTTATCGACTGCTGCACCCTCCCATTACCACCACTTCCACCTCCACCTCCACCACTATCACCACCACCACCACCATCACCGGGGACTTCGGCCTTCGACATCTCATGAACCCCCAAACGGACCCTCCACGCTGTCTATACCGTACTCGGTTAGTCCTAAACTATGGCGACGGGCCTGATATCTTCCCGCAAGCGTGGTCCCTCGCTGTCGCAACGTCTTCCACATGCCTTGACCACCAACTTTCCCGATATCTCGTCACTCATGAACGGCATCGCCAACACCTTCTCCGCCCACTCAGCGCACCTCGACCCTGCCGCCGGGAACAAGGGCGAAATCACATGTTGGTTCCTTGACACGCGATCGCTATGGCCCGGCCAGAACATCTGGTCTGCGCCCGGAGCCGCCGAAGCCATGAGCTTGATTTCCATGTCCGAGCAGAAGACCATCAGTGGGAAGATGTTCATACAGGATGCGAAAATGTCGCTGGGCTCGGCGCTGCTGAAGAGGCTGTTCATCAGTCAAGCCTTGGACATTCCGTGGAGTGAGGTAAGGCTGGCGCGCAAGACAGACCCCAAGCACGGCAAGCCGTGCGCCGTGGATGCTGGAGGCCGCCCCATTGAAGGCATCGACTTCAATGTATCGCACCAAGCCGGTCTCGTGGCTTTGATCGGCTGGAACGGGAAGAAGAGGCACAAGTACACTCCCAGTGGCAGTATAGAAGGCCTCATGTCGCCCCACACCCACCTGGAGCCGAATGTCATGGTGGGCGTAGACATTGTGTGTGTGAATGAACGAGACGACTACCGGACCATCGATCAAGAGGGTCTCGATGGGTGGGTCGACATCTACGACTTTGTCTTTTCCGATGAAGAGCGCTGGACTATGAAGTTTGATGTCGACTACATCACGCTCCTAGATGGCACGCATTTGACCGCTGCAGAGATCGGGAGGTACGACCGGGAGCTCAGGCGAAATAAGCAAATCACCTTGACCACTCCCTCTGGGCGAGAGGTGACTTTCAATTCCGATTTACTGGTCGATGCGAAGCTGAGGAGATTCTACACCTTCTTCTGCTACAAAGAAGCCTACATCAAGCTCGCTGGCGAAGCCCTGCTTGCACCTTGGCTGAAGCAGCTCGAGTTTCTCAATGTCCGGTCACCGAAGCCTGGTACCGTAGCCCGATGCAGTACGCACGGTCAATGGGGTGAAGAGGTGGATGACGTGGAGGTGCATATGAATGGGCAAGAAGTTTTGGACGTGAAGATGAAGATTCAGGCCTTTGAGGAGAGTTTCATGGTGTCTACAGCGATCCAGGGCGAAATTCAAGGACTTGAGGTTCCAGCATTCACAAAGCTGGATATGAGCAGTGATGTGCTGGCGTATGCGAAACATCATCTGGATATCAGCCCCGGCCAATTGAGCTGAGAAATTATTGTGTCGGCAGGTCGATTCTGCCGTCCGGGACTACCACTCAACACCTATTGCGAAGAGCTCGTTGCCAGCAAAGCTGCCACCGGAAGACGATATTGTTGCAATGCAGTGGGGCGCATCGGGTTCGCTGATAGTCCCTAAGCTGCCTACGAAGTCGCCAAATAATTGGGAATTGGGAACAGAAATGCACCAAGGATGTGGCAATCTGGTCATGAATGCAACAAGCACATGGCCGCCTTCGACCGATTCTCGCCAGCAGTTTCTGTACGCTCGCTACTCGCCTGCGGGTCAAACAGCCAAGGAGTGGCGGCGAGAATGCGTCGCCGGGCAATGATTCCAATACCCGCCAGCATGCCGGTTCGGCTCGGATGAGAAGAAAGACTCGTTTTCCAAGCGAGTGACGATAACAGCCCGAAGTGTTGCTCGATATTTCTGTGCATGAGCAGCGGTGCATGGAAGGCAGGATCCTCTTCTTTTCTTCCATCAGCATGTACAAAATCGTCCCAGAGGCGCGATCAGGGGCACGCGATAATTGTTAATCATGGCTGTCATCAAATGGATGACGCCTCGTTGCACCAAGTTCAATATATCGGATCTCCACCCCCAGCGTGAGAAAGTGGCTGCATCTTTCCGGGAACGGCGGGTGGGGTTGAATGGGAGGTTGTACGCTAAGCGAGAATGTAAGTCGTCTATGCAAAAACCTGTATTGGTCAACATTGGTGCTAGATCTATCGTAGCTAGGATGCGATTGTCGCCAGCAAGGAATTCATAGACGCAGCTGTGCCCTGTTACTAAGCGATGGGGACCTGAAAGCATGCTGCGATGTTGGTTGCGCGACGAATTCCTTACATTGACTCTATCGACCGTGAACAAACAAGCACCTCCCGACCCAAACACTGGTTGCGGACATTCGACAGACTCAGTGTGAACACTAGTCATTATTCTGATCCCATGCCGAGATGACACTCCTCATGAGCCCGTCATCTCATCACCGACACTTCTCGCCTTCTTCCCTCCCAGCAAGGACTTGATGTCGCTCCCCAAACCAGAGCACAGCTCCCTGAGGGCCCCTCTACTCTCTACGATGGGGTAAATGACACAAATCACCATGCTCATCCAGACCCACATGAACGATACCACCACCCATCCAGTGAAAAAGGTCCGGTTAAAGACATAGCCCGTGCCGAAAAGAGTAAATGGCACCAGAATATATGCGAAGAGGTCGAAGACGACATTGGCGGTCCATGCCACGATGGTTCCTCTCTTGACTGCTTCCGAGTCCATTGGTTCTATATTTGTATTTTCGAGAAAGTCCACGAGCTCGTTTCCCGTAAGAATGACCGCGCCGCCCGACTGGGAAGGGTTGCGAGCATCGCTTTCATCCTGATGTCCTTTCTTCTCCGGGTCCACATGAACAGTAGAAGAAGTCGGTGTGTGTTCCTGTGGAGCAGGGCTCACACTCTGCCGAGATGCAGCAATGCCTCGAATCCTATTGGCTCTCTCGGTTTGCTTTGCGTCTGTGGTGGTGTATTTCGCAGGAAACGCATAAGACAGAGCTACTGCGGCGAGCAAAGGCACCCACAACGCGCACAGATTCCCCGCTAAGCCATTCCTGGGCTCTCCTGTACTGGCGATTGTGATTTCGCCAGATCGCTTCCAGGTGGTGATGAACCATGCTAACAGACCAGACACCATTCCGGTCCAGGGTGCGTGGATGACAGCAGTAGTTGACATTTTGGGGTAGAGAAGGACTAGACCCACGGGCCATGCTCCTCCGCCGACGATGATGGCGAGTACCGTCAAGAGCCAAGTCAAATTGAGTCCGACTTTGTTGAGCACACAACAGAAAGCTGCCAGAGCGAGCGCATAGATGACTATACCATAATGCGAGACCTGGACCAACTTCCTCGATGGTGCGTCCGGAGCGATATATGTCTTGTAAATGTCAAAGGTCAGCAGTGAGGAGACGGCAATCAGCTCTGCTGACGTGCTGGACGTCACGGCCATGAAGAGTAAGATGAGCATGAGAACCGCTCCGCCTTTTCCGAGAAGCGCAATTGCTGTGGCTGGAGCGGAGAGACCTGCTGCGTTTTGTTCGGCGGAAAGTGGATTGGGATAGGTTGGGAAGCTTGGATCGCCTGTGAGAGCTGCACATCCTAAGCCCATTGCCGTTGCGAATCCGAATGGAATGCCTGGGAGTGGGAGATGAAAGGTCAGTGAATCGTTAGGAGCATGGTATAGATGATCAGTCGAGGAGAATTGGAAGAGACGTACCATACCAAGCGAGACCTCCCAGGATATACGCCTTCACACTCGACTCCGGTCGAGATGCAATGGCGCGTTGCCAATACGCCTGATCCAGCCAAACCGTCGTAAAGCCCGTCGCAAACAAACACATAGCAAAGACCAAACCATCCACAGACCTAAACGTCACATACGACCCTCCTCCCGCATTCGACGCAATCGGCATCTTCTCCGACGCCTCAACCAACAGATCATAAAAGCGACTCGGCGAGCCCACCTGCTCACTCGTCGCATAAATCAAAAACCCAAACACAAAAATCACCACAAACAACACCACTGTATGAATATAATCCGCAATAAACGTCGACCGCAACCCCCCGACAATCACATACGCCGCCACCACCACCGGAATCAGAAAACACGCCGCATACACACTCATCCCCGTCATCGCTGCCACCACCTGACTGCCCCCCAGCACCAAACACGCGCCGACTAACATATTCGTCGCCAGCCCAAAAAACAAATAAATCCCATGTGCCAAGAATCCATGCTGTGCCAGCACAATTTCGGGAAACGTGTGCGCTCCCGGGAATTGGGATTTGATTTTGATGGAAATGAGCGCAAAGGCCAGAATCATAAATGTCCCCGCGCATCCGTACCACATCGGCCCGGAGATGCCGTAGCTGTAAGCGAAGGTGCTGCTGGTGAGTAAGGTGGCGGACCAGGTCCAGGAGGAGACGATTCCGGAGGCGATGAGGCCTGGTTTGATGCTGCGGGAGGCGGTGTTGAATTCTTCGGATTGGTGCGTTGAGAAGCGGGTCTGGAGGGTGGCGTTTTGTTAGTTGGGGTGATATTTCTAGTTTGAGAGGGGATTGATGGAGTTGGGAGAGGATGAGGAAAAGAGAGAGAATGTGTGTGTGTATGTGTGTTGTTGTGTTGTTGTGTTCTGTACATACATAACGGTTTTGCATCCATGTTATACATAACATGACAATGGCAAAGAATCCTCCAATGCCAATGACAATGCCATAGCCGGCTCCTGGGGGAAGGACTCGAAGTCCATTGTGCAGCTCCTGTTGTTGCTCGGCCATGTTTGGCTGATGAGACAGACGATGATAAGTGATGATTGCTCGAGATGGGAACGAGATGAAAAAGAATATCGGTCAGCCAGATAGAAATACAGAACTGACTTGAGACTTTGCCAGGGAAAGACGTCGTCGATTGATATCCCTATCGATGATGATGATGATAGAAACGATCACCAGTAGTAATCATTGTTGGCTTCCACAACAAACCTCAAATCTCCTGACGATTCCTCCTCCTCTCTCTCTCTCTCTCTCTCTCTCAAACAATCGGTCAACCAACCGATAACGCCCTCCAACAACTACCGTGGATTGACCTTTCACAGGTACGACGTGGATGAGTATACCAGGGTTGGTAGCGGGTGAGTGATAACGCAGTCTGACGTACCTATCAGGAATCAGGAGATGAGATTGTGGTGTAGATGGGTTCGTACAGTAGGCAAAGATAGGCAGCTTTCTTGATTGGGGGCGGGCTGATAGCTAGCTAGAACTACACTTGTACCTACTTTGCCGGGGGGGAGGAAAGGGAGGCTGATAGGCGAGAGAGCTTGTTTATATTGCTTGGGGGAAGCTGTGATTATGTTGTGATACAGGGCCGGGTCTAGAATAGTCAGTATCAGGTAAGCAGGCGAACTTTTCTTGGGGGCGAGGAGGATAGAATGTAGAAGAGATTGTTACAAAGATCCAAAGGATAGTGAGGCCTTACTTCCTCACAATCGTATTATGGAACTACCCCCCCTGCAGTACCCTTGTAACAGCGTGCATATAATCGTTTTATTAGCATCCTTATAGTGCCGAATATTACGGAGTAAGATAAAGTAATAAAGTAGAGTAAACCGATCGTTTCCGGTTACTTAGGCATTTAATTACGAGGAAGTAGTAACGATTATTAATTAAAATCAGAGCCTTCCTTATATATACGACTATAACGACTAATATATCGTTTTAAGGCTATACTATAATACTGTTTACTGTCTATTAGGCGGTTCTAGCGGTTTAGTATAGTAGTAATCTATTACTATATAAAGCCGATTATAGAACTAGTATGCTACTATATACACCGATACGACTATATCTTAACTTAGTAGCAACGGCAGCTTTTCGTATAGTCTTATAGACGGCGTAGTGCCTACTACCGAGCTACGAACTAAGCGCTATAACGACGATTCGGAACCTGCAGACTATAGCAGAAAGCGTACTAATATATACTATATACCGCAGCAGCAATCGAGCAGCTTTAAATACCCTGCTACCCTAATTATTATACGCGCTAGTGCTAGTCGTTAGAGCCTGCGTCGACAAGCAAGGGTTATTAAGAAGGCCGCTAAGTTTATTAATACCTCTACCCTATAGACGCCTCTTATAACTATTCGATTGCTCGAGAAGCTTCTGAAGCTATAGGCCGACGGACGACAGACTAGTACTAATAACTAGAAGGCCGTAGACGTACGCTAAATAGCGATAGATTTAACGGAGGAGTTCGAGCTGTAGTTAACGTCGCGTTAGGTAATAAACCGCTAGAATGCCCTTAAGCAGCAATAGGGTTAGTAGTATATACACCTACGCTATATTAGTAGATAGGGTACGAACGCCGAGGGTGTGCCGACTACGACGGAGGCTATTAAGGATACTTACTTTAAGCAGAACCCTTAGTATATTAAGTTCCGTAGACAGCCGCCGTAGTACGCCGAGCAAATAGAGGTGCTAGTTAGAGATAACGTCGCTGCTAGCGACGGCGCTATAGAGGCAGAAGAGCTTAGTGCGTCGTTATAAGAGGATGCTAATAATAGTAACTATATCGAGGTCGAGGCTCCGAGGCAGGTAAGGGCAAAGACTGCTGCTACTACTACTAGTAAGCAGTTAAAGCAAGACATTATTACCGGCATAAGAGCTACATTCGAGCTACTCGTACGCTATATAGAGGTAAGCGCTATGCAGCGTAATAGGCTAGCTAAGAGCCTCGAGGGCATAGCAGTCGAGAGGGTTATAAGCTCTATACTATTATAGCAGAAGTTTAAGATAGAAGACAGGCTTGTATTAGTAGACGAGATTAGCGCGCGCGCTAATATCGTTATATTACTATAAGACAAACTATTCGAGCTCTACTACTAGCAGCTGCTTCTTAAGCTAAAGCCGGAGGTTGCTTACCGTCGTGCTCGTACTAGTAGTATAGTATCCTCGCGCGCTCCGTCTATTGCACCGATACTAGGCCCTATAGCGCCGCCGGCGCTATTACTAACACTAAGGTCGCTCGGTTACCTCGAGGCTATACGGATACTAGTAGGCTCGTCCGCTCCGTTACTACTAGCGTAGTAGCTATAGGCCTATTAGGGAGGGAGTATAAGCTAGTAGTAGGGTAGTAAAGAGTATAGGAGCAAAGACTTGTATATCTAGCTGTGCGCCGCGGTTTCCTTTATTAGAGTCAGTATATAGAGTCGATAGTATATTCCTTTAGGTATAATAGGTAGAATTACCGCTTTTTACTACTATTCTAATAATTTTGGCCCGTATATTAATAAACATATACTCGTAACTATCGTATAATGCTCTATACCGTTCTGCCAAGAGGCTACGTCGGCACTCGGAGCAGTATCGGAGTGCTGCTCCGCACTAATCGCAATAGCTACCGATATTAATATTACGTAGTATATATAGCAATGCAGTTAGATCGCTAGTACGGAGGAGTATAGAGGGCATGCGGGTAGTAGGCTAATTACGGTACAGAGATATACCCTCGATAGTAGTAGGTAATTTAGTTAGACATAGCGGCAATCGCGTTTTTAGTCTAGTACTGCTTATTTGTACTAATATGTGTATTAGATCGAGTATAACTCCTAATGCACCTATCTCAAAATTACGCCCTTTTAGTATATTATTAATACGAGTATTCTAATAATTTGCTTCTATTACTCTTTGCCTAGATATCTAATAGCCGTTATAATAGAAGCATATAAAGAAGGTAGGTATTCTTAGTATTTACGATTTTCGAGAAGGCATTTAAAGCCTAAGGTATTAAGAATCAAATCCTTAATACAAGTGTAGAGCGAGATACATTATATAACAACTCTACAACTATACTACCGAATCGCGTAGTTCTTGTTGCATATTATAGCGCATACTACGGCGGTTTTAACTATACTGTATTGTATGTATATATATAGTTAGCGCTGCGCAATTAGTATGTACTTTTATGCTAAGCTTGCGTATACGATATAATTCAGGGTCTAGGCTTATAGTAGGAGTATATTCTAAAGATATCAAATATAATAATATACTCGATATACTACGGCACCTTGCCTAGAACTACTTCTACGATATTAGGTAGGGACAGAACGTATTAATATATATACTAATTAATAGTAGTTATACCTATAACGACGTCTAGCACGCGGTTCTACGTAATCCGATCGATAGCGACTATATAAAAAACTCTTTACTGAACTCCGCTTCTGCCTCGAAATCACTATCTTCGTCGTCTAATACACCTTAGCTACGCGCAGCTAATATACCGATATAGTCCTCGAACATATACGTCGCGATATAGTCGCGGAAGCGCACTATCTTAGTATCGTCGTTAGCAGAGGGGCCGTTATTTGAATAGGCGTTAAACCGCGTATCTTTTGCTTCCGGCTTCTAACTAAACTAGCGCAGGTTATCGTTAGGCGACTGCCCCTCCTTCTTTATAAAGTTATGCAGTATAAGAAGGGCTATAACGAAGCGACTCTATACTTTTATACTATATCTACGGTTAGCTCCGGTATTAAGAAGAGGCTAGCGTATCTTAACGACGCCGAACGTACGCTTAATTACGTTCCGCTACTATGCGTATCGCAGATTGAACAGCTTCTCCTTATTCTTTAGACGGTGCTTACCCTCGGCAAACTCGCGGAGGTAATATCTCGTACGTTAATATAGTACGAGTATACTAGCTATATCCTTCGAGTAACTACCGTCCGCGAGGTAGTAGCGGCCCCTTAGTATATCAAACTTTATCCTCCTTACTGCCTTAAGTACTCGCTAATCGTTAGCAGAGCCTTCAAAACTAGGTAGTATATAGTACTAATTTATATCGAAGTCGCATACCCCGAGTATATTTATAGACGGAAACCCCTTACGATTGCGGAACAGGTCAGGCGCAGCGCCTCTAAATTTAACTAGAATATACGTGCTGTCTAGAGCTCCTATATAGCCGTATAGGTGCATACTAATCTTCCTGTCTGCTAGTACCTCCGGTGCGGTAGTAACTAACTCGTCCGGCAGCTTAACGTACTCGTCCGATATACGACAAAGGAGCTTCGCAACGGCCTTAATAATTACGCTAACCGTACGCGACGAATAACTGTACTTATATACTAGATCCTCGTACGAGCGACGGTGCGCGCAGTGCTTAAGGAATATATACACCCTTTCTGCGGTAGAGATATTAGGGGTGCTTACTAACCCTATCGATTCTAGCTTACGTACGAGCTTACGCAGTACGTACTACTTTAACCTCGTCTGCGTATAGCACGTACGGGGTTTGCTATAGAGGTATTCCTCGGTATGCTTCCTGCCGGTAAATTCTAGCGACGTTCCAGTCGCTACCCTAGGCGGCTTATATACCTTCGGAGCGACGGCTTCCTCGAGGTCGTTACCGTAGAGAAGGAGGGTAGATAATATAGCTATAACGCTAGCAAGGAATACAGCCTGCTCGTCGAGTTCTATAGTAGTGCAGCGTAGTAGTCGATAGCGATAGTAGCAACTACGAATGTTAATATAGCAGTATCTATACTACTATAGCCCTATAGGGTACGTCGCTACAGTAATATAGTAGATCTATAATCAGAAAAGCACCTCTTAAGGTGCTTATTTAATTATTCGCATATACCTACTATATAAGGTAACCCCGAGGGTTAAGACGCTAATATGCAGTTAGGCCCCGTAATTGTTATGCACAGACACGATTATAAGGAAGTATTATAAGAGGCATAATCGATTAATAGACAGGGGATTAAAAACCGACGGCATATAGTACTATATTAGGGTGTATTATGCATTATTCAATT
>KZ105192.1:4131-22918 GCA_000504405.2 Mycosphaerella sp. Ston1 | reverse complement strand
CCCAATCCCTCATCAACTCAGCCCGCCTGACTCCCAAAGAACCCTTCAACGCCCACTTACACGTCCGATTCGAGCCCCCCAAGAAAATCCTATCGATGCACGAGCTCGGTTACAGAGACAGAGGCATCTCACCCGCCGCAGTCTCCGATCCGTTCCCCCTCTTCTCCGAGTCTGCGATCCAACAGATGCGAGCAGAGATTCTCAGTCCCGCCGTCCTGGACACATTTCACGTTAAGTCGGTTTTTGCGGAGAATCAGATTCGGGGAGCGGGGGCGAGGTGAGTTGTTTCTTTTCTTTTTTTGATGATTGTCTAGGATATTCTTCTGGGGGAGTGTGATGGATGAGGTTGTTATGTGATTCATGCATGTCTGATCCATTTCACAACAGATTGACCCCTTTTATTCACAACGCGTGGAATAGTCCTGAGGTCCTCGCGGCGGTTTCTCAAGTCGCTGGTGTGGATCTGATTCCTGTGTTCGAGTACGATACGGGACATTGCAATGTTTCTGTGAGCCCGGATGCTGACTCACCTCCTCCTCCTCCTACTTGTCCTCCTCATGCCGAAGCAGAAAAAGACGAGAAAGAAGATGTCACCGTGTTTGGATGGCATGAAGACTGCTTTCCGTTCGTCTGTGTTGTCATGTTGAGTGATTGCACGGATATGGTGGGAGGAGAAACGATGCTGAAGGCTGCGAATGGAGAGCTTTTGAAAGTGAGGGGCCCGACAATGGTATGTTATGATCTTTTTGCACCTTCATTCTTCATTTCTTTGCACTTCATTTTCCAACAACCATCGAATATGTGCTTGTGCTTGTAACACACGATATACCCAAATTCCTCCTTTGTTATACCCAACTAATTCTCCCCTTCTTTTTTTTTAAAGGGCACAGCAGTAGTAATGCAAGGCCGCTACATCCCTCACGCCGCCCTCTCTGCCCGCGGCGGCCACGAACGCATCTCCATGGTCACATCCTTCCGACCTCGCGACCCTCACGCCAAAGACGACTCGTTCCTCGGCGGTGTGAGGAACATCAGCCACGTTCCCACTGTATACCAGCAGTATGTAGAGTATCGCCTGGAGAATTTGGAGGAGAGACTTCGATGTGAATTGAAAAGGGTGAGGAGGGAGGGAAAGACTGCAGGAGCGGTGGATTTTGATTACAAGAGGACCAGAGCGTGGTTGGAGGAGCAGAAGGATTATATTGGGGTTATGATTGAGGAGTTGAAGGATGAGGAGTGTTGTTGAGGAGTTGAAGGATGAGGAGTGTTGTTGAGGAGTTAAAGGGTGAGGAGTGTTGTTGTGTGCTTTGATTCATAATGTCTACTTCTTCTTCTTCGTGGACCGAGTTGATCTGTATCGTTACTGTGTACAAGAGGAACGCAGAGAGCTACCTTAGTACAGGTCATGTCCAGTGTAGTCAATGTACATCTGCTGAATCGCTATACATGTAGGCTCTCCTGTATAAAGGATAATTCAGAGAAGGCATAACCACTCTCTCATATGTAAGGACGCTTATCTACCTTAAGTTCTGGTCGGCCACGCCAGGTAGACTTCTTCGTCGTGTCTTGTAGTATACCTTAGGTATAGTCGTCTATTCAATCATCTTTCATGAATGAATCCGCTTAGTAGTAAGGTACCTAGTAAGTATCGAATACAGGTAGGCTGAAGCTTGCTGTAAGCGATTAGGATCAATACGATTAGTTAGGAACTAATCGTGTAGAGTAATTTAGAGGTAGGCTGGATACCTAAGCTGGGCCGATGGTATGAGCATGAGACCTTCAGCGTGGGTTGCTCGTTTGCTGTTTCGCTGGTTAGGCTGCATAGTACGGTGCTGATGAACCATGAATGAATGCACTGGGCCTTGAGAAATGTGTAAGCTGCATTTTTTTGGAGAGAGAGAGAGGAAGAGAGAGAGAGTTTCTAGATGATAGTTATGGGCTTTACGCAGATGTGATGAGTATAGGCAATGAGGCAGCGAGAATCGGAATTGGTCATGCTTAGTAGGATGCCTATTGGTATAAGGTAAGTAACCTCTTACAGCTCGTCCTTTTGCACCTTGATATTACCTCCTCCCTCCTCCTTCTTCCCCTTCCCCTTCACTTTCGCCTTCTCCCTCTCCACCCTCCTTTTCTGCATCCACTTCTCAAAGCCATCCCTCGGCCTCTGCTTACACAACTCCCTCACCGGCCCCGTCTCCATCTTCCTCCCCACCACTTTCCCCACCTCGAAATACTCCTTCCCCGTCTCCCCCCGAAACACCTTCTGCCAATGCTCCACCGCATCGCGCACCTGCTGCAACGCATCCCTGACCGACTCCTCGCGATACCTCCTCATCATCTCCTCCAACTCCTCATCACGCTTCTCCTCGTACGTCGGCACATCGCGAGGAATAAATCCCCACTCCACCCCTCGTAAGTCGGGCACATTGTCCACGGCAAAACACCCCGTGACAAACCCGCGAGTCGCGTCGCGCCCGGCGAAGACAGAGTACATGCCTCCCGGGC
Organism: Mycosphaerella sp. Ston1; assembly: GCA_000504405.2. Taxonomy (NCBI): domain Eukaryota; kingdom Fungi; phylum Ascomycota; class Dothideomycetes; order Mycosphaerellales; family Mycosphaerellaceae; genus Mycosphaerella; species Mycosphaerella sp. Ston1. Next base: position 20,413 of record KZ105192.1, on the reverse strand, counting down.
CGTAGATGCGCGGATTGGAGGTTACGTCGTAGATGGTGCCGTTGAGAGCGAGATAGATGGGCCGAGAGGAGTCTTCGCCGTTGTGTAGGAGGAGTTGGGAATCTGTGAGATGGACGGGGCCGCGCTAGATAAATACATTAGTGGGAGCTCTCTCTTTCTTTCGTTCTTTCTCTCTAGCTTTTCAAAACTTACCAAACTCGCAACAACAGCTTGCGGTTGCGTCCACCACGCATGATAGCCCCAGAAAAAACTCGACCCCGTCACAAAGTAGCTGAGAAGGCCGCTGAGTAGAGCGAGTCCGACGAGGATGCGGAGACTGTCGACGAAGCTGATAGCGGGGGGATGGTGATGCGTATTGGGGTCTTCGGGAGAGACTGTTGTTGTTGTTGTTGTGGATTTCGCATTCGTATTCGTCGTGGTGGTGCTTTTCGTGGGGCTGCTGCTACTACTGCTGTTGCTGGTATCATCATTATCGTCGGCCATACCGTACCGCGTGCTGTGTGCTGTATGCTGTGTAGTTCGTATATGTGTGTAGAAACGATAAGCAAGCTACTGTAGGTGTGGTGATGTTTGATATGGAAAGCTGTCGGGAACCTCACGATGAAATTACCAAAAAGAACTTCTCTAGAACTATTACCTGAGAAATGTACTTTCAACACCCAAGATTTGCACATTCACGCACACACACTGCTCCGCTTCACAAGGGGCTTCGTGGTAATGATCCCTCATAGGGTAGCATTCGAGCGGCGATGTGGGAGAAAGACGACAAAGATATACAGATATACTAGAATAGAACTACGTGATGATTAGAGTTTGGCTAGCGTGACATAGTCGTGCACTTGCTACCGAGGCACAATGGACACATCCAAGCAACACAAGGTCTAAGGTACTGAAGCAATATGCATGCGAGAGTAAAATCACCGTCCCTAGACGTCCTTCAACAAATGTCTCTCACGGATGCGCCGCTGAAGTATCTCAAATGTGGTATCTTGCCTGACGCCGCCGTTGTTCCTCTCCAACTCCTACAGCTGCAAGACAAAATCGCCATTACTCGCTGCGCATATCTATGGTTTCCTTGCCCCAGTCATATACCCGTAAACAACCCCCGCGGCCATCCGCAGTCCCAAACGCCCAATGCTCGCTGCATGTCAGCTCGTGATGCTGTCCCGACACTGATCAGAACGGCCACTAGGAATACTGATCGGCAGCAGGACCAGATACCGTTCCACTGGGCTCATCGTTCGCTTTTCGCTGCTCCATTGCTACCTGCTCCTGTCGATGCTGCTTAGCACGAGCTTCCAGCTTCGCTGGTTGCTCAGTCTTCAGCTGCAATTGCCCCTTAACGCTCCGTGGAGTATGATGTGCTGCTCCAGCACGATTCTTGATAGCCTGCTTAAGGTTCTGGGCCCGCTGGCGAGAAGACACTAGGCGTGAACGGATCAAGGCCTTCGTGTTGCTCTTGGCTACCTCCACTCGAGACTTGACAGACACTGACAAGTCCTTGGTGAATCTGACAAGATCCTTTTGGACGACGACGAGGTCTTTCACCAAGCTCTTAGCAAGCTCCTCATTCGCCCGACCAGCTTTGTTAAGCATGGCATTAGCTGTCCTACTAAAGACCTGGATTTCGCGAGACACGATCTGAAGCTCATGGCCCACGTGTTTCGCAAGCTGACAAGTAGCATTGCGACCAGCCTGGACACTCGCACTCACTTCGTTCGACAAAAGACTGTTGATCTTCTGTACAGTCTTACTGATAATGGCAAGCTCGCTTCCAACCATCTTACCGACCTCATTGCTGGCCTTTTCGTAGGTTTTGCGTCGGAGATACCGCTTGCCATAATTGTGAGAGGCAGTAACGTTGCAGGCTGGCTTCTCGGTGATGGTGTTTACAATGACTGTGTCATAGGCCTCGTTCGCATCGAACGTGATCATCGATACGCCTTCAATCAAGTGAGTCCTGCTGAAGGAGACATTGCGGCCATCTGCTTTGAGAACCTTGGTGGAGAGAACATGAGGATATGTTGAGTTTATAGGAAGAGAGAGGACCATATGGTTAGGTTCTAGTGCCTGGTATCGTGACTCGACGTTGCACTCTGCAGTATTAAGCAGATGCGGACGGCCAAGCCACGTCTTCTCGTAGCAGGTAGTCGGCAGAGCTGGCAGCAAGTGTTCGACATCTACGACGCTCGTAGAATTCTGGATGCTGGTAACCTTCTGCAGGGTGTTGGAAAGTGCTTCTCTCCGAGCAGGGATGTCGATCATCTGGCTTGAGGTGGAAAAGATCACCGAGCATAAAAGGAGAAGCGCAGGCAAGGCGGCGAGAAAGATTTTGGCGACGTTGACTGCCGGCGGAAGTGATATATTCCTCGTGGCCTTCTCCGGCTTGCCATTCTTGGGTCTGTCTCTGTTGGAGACACAGAGAATGTGGCTCGGGCTCTGATCAAGCTTGAAGGAGATCTTGGGCTCTTGAATTCGACTAGTGGTAGTAGTAGGAGCAAAGGGCATGACTGATTGTCGTGGTGTCTCCAGATCTTCCGACATGTAGCTATCAATCAGCTCATTCTCGGCCTTCTCTTGCTTCAGCTGCTTAGCTGTTGTCGACATGTCCACCATAACGACCGACTCCGACGGCGAGTGTGCGCGGGCATCGATCGTGGAGACTCCCTCGAGCTCATCTTGGCCTTCTTCGTCGCTCTCTGCCACATCAGGCGTGAGCTGACCCTCGTGCTCGTGCTCGTTCGAGGTGATGCTGGCCGTGTCGTGATCGTCGTTAGAGATCTCGGACAGGTCGTCGTGGTCAATCATGTCATAGGTGTCAGCGAGAGAGCCTTCTGACTCGCTCGCATGGCCAGAGTCGGCCATGACTTGTTGGCCTAGGGCACTCAGGGCGGCGGGCGGCGTTCGATGTCGGCGTGCTGGTGGTCTCGTCCCTAGGTCTGATATAGAGCCGTCGTCTTCCAGGGTCGGAAAGTCGAAGTTGTAGCAATGAGGTGCTGTCGCAGACGAGGAGTGAGCGGTGGGAAGAGTAGCAGGAGTGTTGCTGCCGGGCCGCTATAACACACGATCAGTCAGCTCGAGCTCCTCGTGATTGCTCGGCTCCGGCACAGCAGCAGAGGAAGGAGTGACAACAACAACCTTCGGGCTCGAGCTCATGTTGGTAGCACTCGTGAGGTGCGTGGAGCAGGAGGAGCGTAGCCGAAGCCGAAGCCACGGGGATTGGCTCGGAGGCCGTACGCGGAAGAGGTAGGGGAGGCAGGAAGGAGAGAGGCAGAGGCAGAGGCAGAGGCAGAGGCAGAGGCAGAGTGTGCGTGTGTGCGTGTGTGCGTGTGTGCGTGTGTGCGTGCGTGCGTGCGTGTGAGCGTCGTCGCTGCAAAGTGGTTGTGCTGGTACCTTCGCGGCTCTCTGACATGAGGTTCGAGGCTCGAGGTGCAGGTGGGGGGACTTACGCTGTGATGGCCAAGCTACAGCACTGCCGCCTGGAGGGGATTCACTGCACCAGTACGGGGGAGGTGAAGGCTGCTGGAGCGATACGGTAGAAGGCGGTGGCGTGCGGGACAGCTACGTGTTGTGTTGTGATGCGTGCGACAGTTCGATGTTGCTGCACTCTTCACTGTTGACGCCGATGATCACTCTAGTCTACTAGGTAGATAGTCATCTACGTCTAGTCACCAGACAGACACGGTGGGGGGGGCGCGATAAGATAGCGGCTTCGGGACCTTCCGGCTAGAATGCCTCAGACTATAACGACATGTATCAAAGCTCAGTTCTGGTCCTCGTGCGTCGAGAGAATGATGTGGAGTCTGTGTGCTAGCTACGCCTGTGATGGGTACCTTCTGGAGATTTACTACTGCTTGTGAACGAGATAAAGTACAACAACATGAGGGTGATGATTCACTTCCCACCTATGGAAGATCTTTCATCCGTCGGGTACGTGCCGTGTCCTAGCGCGAAATAGTCTGTCGTAGTACAACGCAGGTGCTTGCGGTGTTTAGAAAGGATAACAGTACCTTAGTCCACTCTCACGTCTATATGCCGTACTCCCGTTGGCGCAGTAGTCGCCGATCGTAGTAGATCATGGTCTCCGGACTTGAAATCAGCGTCGCTGGTCTTGGACACTGACGATAAGGAGAATGGTGAGAAGTCGTGGCCGCAATGTAGTAGTAATCGCCCGCGTCTTGATGATGCTTATCATTGGAAGTCCGACGACCCTGACCCGAACAGTCTGCAACCAGTTTGACATAAGTTTGTGGCGTATCAGTCGTAGTTCCCGGTCGGAGAGCATAGAGAAGAAGCAGTGAAGAGAGTAAGGGAGGTAGAATCGGCACCTGCTTAGTCATGAACTTCCTGCTTGCGTAGCTCCGAGACAGGTTCTGTAGGACGCCGGTGCGCTAACACCAGCCTGCATGGTTCGTATAACAACAACACCTCTCCTGATGCGGTAGAGAGGGCAATGGATTGTGAATGGCGGATCGACGAGGTGTCCTACTGCCGCTAATCTTCTTCACCTGGATCTACTTCAACTCCCAAATCGCTCAGCCAGCCTCGCGCTACAACTTTGGTCCGACTATCGAAGATGCTGTCGCCGAGGAGCAGCGACAGCTCTGGGCCATTGGAAACTCGTCCTGGGATGCGGAAGTCCGGCGCGAAGGGCCGATAGTCAATATAACGGGTCTTGAGGCTGATAGAGGATATGCGTGGGATGCACTGCCAGTCATCAGAGGCAGAGCGCAAGAGCAGCTGGAGTACGCGTTAGGAGACTGGGGCAAGGCGGCATTGGAAGGAGAGGCGCAGGGGCGCAACCCGATACCGCTGTATGGCAACATCACTGGATATGTGCTTGGAAAGTGGAGGCACTCTTCCTTGCAAGAAGGCGTGTCCATACCGCGTCTCAATCTGACAGATTACATGCCAAGGGACCCTTTCGGCCAGCCGACCTCCGCTCGAAATTTTGAAAGAAATGTCACTGGACGGAGTGGCGAGGTCACGGTCCGCTTCAATCAGTATGAAGGTTCTTTTATGGAGAATAGTACAACCGAGATGGGCGTGAGTCTCGCCTTGACAGATGACGAGACTTATGACGAATGGCAGATGCAGCTGCACGGTACATATGATATCAGGACTGGATCCGGAGTGTTCGTGACAACCAGTGATAAGTTTGGGGGCATTTTTGCTCTCCCTTACCTCGCGCTGTCTAAGCACACTTTCGAGGTTACCCGCAGTGTGCTCAACAGGTCCATCTCGCATGAAATCCGCCGGCAAATTTTGGGTCAATCAGATCAGCTGAATCCGTGGACCTCTAAGATTGCGGACAGTGGCACGGACTTTGCCTGGCCGAGATGTGAGTTGGTGCTGTATTTGCAGCAGATGGCCACAGCAACGAATATGGAGTACGGATCAGCAGTGCTCAGGTCTCTAGAGCGCGAGCTTCGTTGGCCCACCGGCGCTATAACTCCCCCGGCACCTCCCCTTCGCTTCTCGATGCTCGCGTTTTCTCCAGATTGCGGATATGTGTTGGAGTCGCAAGGCCCACCCAACGCGTTTGCACAAGACGGCGATCACCTGGGAGGACCGAAAATCGAGGTGAGGTTCAAGCACACGCGTCATCACCTCCTCGCCTATACCTTTGTGCTTCTTGCCCAGTTGTTCCTACTCATGAGACAAATGCGCGAAGCCAGCACGCCTTCGACCCGCAGCAGGATCAGCTTCTACACTACAGTGCTCCTGGTGCTGGGCGATGGCTACATTACTATGAGCTTGATCGTAGCAAGCTCGGAGGTTCCTGGTCTTGTCGTCCAGTTCGCCGGAGCTGGCTTTATAGCTTTCATGAACGTGGCTCTTTTCGGCATGTCTTTTGTCAGGAGTATCTGGTTAGTTCAAGAGCCGGAGCGCGAACGTGCTATGCGAGCAGAAGTTGAAGAAGAACTGCAGAGGGAGCAGAGACTCCTCGCTGTGCTTGACCGCATTCGAGCGGAGAGACGAGCCAGGGAAGAAGCTGCACCAACGACGACAGTAGGGAACGGCGCTACGATCGCTGCCAACGTTGATGCAGCCCCGCCATCGACGGTGTCGCCAGACACACCATCGCCAATGACAGAACAGCCGGTTCCAGGCGGATTTCCACAGCCAGCTCCCGTTGCAGTCCCAGTTGATACCGGGGCAACGCCGATCTTCTTCATGCCCTCGGACCAAGAAGGCCTCCTTCCCGTCCTCGAAAATGCTCCACCACGAAACGTCGATGCCATCGTGGCCGCCCGTATGCCTACTTTCGGATCCGTCTATGTAAGGACATACGCGATTCTCGTAGCAGTCATTTTCCTCGGCTTGTTTGCAGCATCCTGGCCCGCTCCCGTCCGTCGCGTCTTCTACACTTTGCTCTCTGTCTGCTCTGTGAGCTTCTGGATCCCTCAGATCGCCCGCAATGTCCAACGTAATTGCCGACATGCGCTGCAATGGGAATTCGTCGTTGGCCAGAGCATCCTACGACTAGTCCCGTTCGCCTACTTGTATATATATAAAGACAACGTAGTCTTTGCAGAGCAAGACTACTACAGCATGACATTTCTGGTTCTGTGGGTTTGGATACAACTCGTCCTTCTCGGCTCACAAGAGCTTATAGGACCTCGCTGGTTTATCAGATCGAAGTGGGCTCCTGACGCATACGACTACCATCCGGTCCTGCGAGAAGATGAAGAGGGCGGTAATATGCCCATCGGCTTTAGCGAGGCCGCGGCGGTGGCGAGCGACACTGTATTGGCACCTTCATCGCCTGACGATGATGAACGCACACCCTCTCTAGTACGTCGCGCAAGTCTCGCGAAAGAGACGAAAGAGAAAGGCAAGCGTGTGTTTGATTGCGCGATTTGTATGCAAGACCTGGAAGTTCCGGTGGTAGAAGCTGGAGCGCCCCGCGACGGCGGCGGTCTTGGCGCAAACATACTTGCCCGCAGGACTTATATGGTCACGCCTTGTCGGCATATCTTCCACAGCGCGTGTTTGGAGGGGTGGATGAAGTTTCGACTTCAGTGCCCGATATGTCGAGAGACGCTGCCGAGTCTATAGTGAGGTTAGCGTGCACATACGATCACGAATCAGAATAGCATCGATTCATGCCTTACCTTTACCACCCCAGCTACCTCCGATTAGCCTCTGGCCCTATACTCCCGCTGCTTCTCCGTAGCCTTCTGCCTCCGGAGAACTTGCGCAGGAGTATGCGGATCAGGGTGCTCGTCGGGCTCTCCAGCAGCCCTCCTCTGCTCCACCACGCGAAGCCTCTTCTCCTCCTCCGACAGCTGGGAGAATTGCAGGGCAGCCGCTTCCCGTGCAGCTTTGGCTGCCTCGTGCCGCGCTCTCAGCCGAGCCTTTCTCTCCGCCTTGGTCTCCGGAGCTGCCTGTGCCGGCGTGGCGGTGGTGGTGGCCTCGGAAGCAGGAGCGGTGGCCTCGGGCGCAGGAGCGCCAGCGACAACCTCCTCCGCGAGGTCGACTACCTGCTGCTGCTGCTGCTGCTGCTCGGGCAGGTCGGCCGGGCCTTGCGCCTCTCCTGCTGGTGTGGCAGGCGCTGTGGGCAACGCCGGCGGCTCCGGTGCCCTAGCCCTCGCAGCAGTCGCTGCGAACCTGGCTGCCATGTCGATCTTTGGCAGCTGGCGGCGCATCCCAGCGAAGGCCGCACCAGACACGACCGCGGGCTTCTCCGGTCTCGGCCTCTCTGCCGCGCGCTGCTCGGCTGGGGCCGGCGACTCTGTTGGCCTGGCGGCCTCTTTGTCGACAGAGACAGAGCCGCGTGGAGGCTGCACTCCACCCACACGTCTCTGTCCAGGCGCTACCGAGGCCTGGCGACCCACAGGAGCCTCTGGTGCCCTGGTCGGCCGGACAAGACCAGGAGCCGCGGCCTTTGGTGGCCCCGATTGCAAGACGAGACCAGATCTCACCCCAGCGGGCAAGGCGAGGCCGGAAGTCGCGGCCTTTGGTGCCCCGTTCAGCAAGGCAAGGCCGGAAGCAGGCCTCGTGTATCCCCCGGCTGGGGATACCGGCGGCAACAGCATGTTTGCCGACCTCAAGGGCATGGTCGGCAAGACAAGCCCAGAAGGACCCCTTGCAGGTCTCTTCTCTGAGGAGGCCTTGGCTGCCTCAGGCTCCTCGTCGAAGAGAGGGTCGAACTCCTCGTCGACCTCCCCAGGAGCATCCTCCTCACCGCCGAGCAGGGAGCGAGCAGGAGCCGGCCTCGAGCGCTTCGGTCCGCGCTCTTCGGAGGCCTCCTGCTCAGCTGGGCGCTTCAAGCCCATCCTCTCCAGGACACCAGACATTTTGCTCTTGGGTATGCTTGATATCCTTCTCTGGAATCAAGCTGAGACACCCAAGTGCCTTTTGTCTGAGCCCGGTAGCGGAGTGAGGGCTTGTTGCGCGGAAAGTTCTTGTGTGAGCTTGATCTGCTTCTCAGATGTCAAGCTTCGAGGGCCGAGTGGTTCTTGGGTGAGCCTAGTAGCTTAGCTACTACTTGATGGCAGAGAAAAGCGCTGCACAGCTGTGTGTGGTGTGGATGTGGGTGTGTCTCGTAAGTACGAGTACACGAGAGCAAAAGTAAAAAAAGGTATCCTGAAGGTCAGAATAGCAGTTTGAAAATAACTACTAGAGAACAGAGAAAAGGATGGGGACACGGTGATAGATAGATCAGTCACATAGCAGTTCGTAGTCTCATCCAAGCGAGCGAGCGGCGAGAGAGAAAAAGACTCCCTCCCTCCCATCAGTCAATGCCCTACAGTCAGCCATAGTACCTCCCATCGTAACTGGCCGTACCAGAAAAATCATGAGCAAAAATGGACATCAGAAAAAAAATGAGGACAATACACCAAAAACAGCGGAAAGTTTCATTTTCCCATGCCTCCCGAGCTGCTGCTGGACCCACGGTATAGATCAAAAGCCTAAAAAGAATTCAGTGGAGCGAGCTGTTGACGTGGTTCATGTGTATAGAGAAGAAGAAGAAGACGAAGACGAAGAAGAATTATCTGAGATTCTGCTTAGTCTAGGGGAGTCGTGAGTAGTGGTCGAGCATCATGTATCTATCTTCATCTCGCGAGTACAAGTTCCTGATGGCCATTTCACTAGGTGATAAAGTAATTTCATACTCAAGAGAAAGAAAGCCGGGGGAGAAATGGTCAAGTCGAGGGGCCATTTTTGTGGGAATTTTCGCCTGTACGCATAGCATAGGTTGGGGCCCGGCGGATGGATGGCTTTCGCCGAGAGGGATGGATTAGGGTATCCCATGCGTTCATGCGTTCATGGGTTCATGCTACCCGCATTTGGTCACTGCTAAAGTGGTTCTTCGGTCTCGCTAGGTTGGTATGCACACTCCACACACACAGGTCACATTGCCAAGACGGCAGGTCTTGCAGTTTCCATTGGGTGACCGCAAAGGAGATATCTGAGATCTGCAACTGGGGTTTGCTGTGGTACCAAGCGTAAGGTAAGAAAGCCAGAATATGTACAGGGATTAACATACGCACCGGGTATATCCTCTATGACGCCAACAAAAACACCATTTCCTATCACGACGACATCGAGTCGTCACAGCCACACTTGCGTGCACAGCCCGCCGCTCCGCTGAGGTCGACCGCACGCCCTCTTCCCCGGTCTCATCCAAAGACCCCTGCTCTGCGCATCACGCCCTCAAACTCCTCCTTCCCCACCCCTCCAAGCCCGCCGCCCTTGGCCTCTCGCACCATATCCCTCAACACACTCTCCGGAACATCCTCTCTCAACTCGCTCGCAATCCTCTTCAAATCCCCCAACGTGATCTCCCTCTCCTCTCCTCTCGTGAACAACGCAAACGCCTTCTCCACCTCCGCACTCTGCTCATCCTCATCTCTCTCATGCTTCGCGCGATTCAACTGCAGCGCAGCAACAGGCAGGAAATGCTCATAATCCACCACGCCGTCCTCTTCGGGGTCTGCAATGTCAATGAGTTCTTGTAAGTCGTCTTTGCTGGCAGGTGGGGCGTTTAGCGCGATCAGACAGCGGCGGATGTCGATGGTTCGGATGGTTGCGGTACTGTCGCTGCAGAAGAGGGCGAAAGCTTCTTGGATTTCACTTTCTTCTTCGGTGGAGATGTCGTTCTCTTTGGCGAGTTTGGATCGCCGTTTGGTGGGTTGCTTCTGTGTCGAGGCTGAGGAAGAGGCCGTGGGCGCTTTGCGTTTGGGTGGCTGGATAACATCGCCCTTGTTAGATATCTGGACTTGTTTGTTCTGCTTTAAAGGTGTTTACTTACCATAATGTGGGGATTGGTCTACAACACGACGTGGTTGAACACGACAAGATGATGTCGGTATGTCGGGCGAGCTGGCCCTCTATGGCCACCGGCCAGAATTCTCTTTGACGATTAGTTAGTTTATATGCCCCCCAGGCCCCCCCCCCCCCCCCGGGTCATGCCGCCGCTTCCAAATGCCAAGAGTATCTCCGCAACCTCTTTGTTCGCGAAATTCTTCTCTGCTTCTTCCCTTCTCCTGCACCACCACCACCACCACCACCACCATCACAACAAGGATCATCAGGCCAGCATTCCATCCATCAGTCTTTCTCATCTAAAGCACGATGTGTACCCACTACGATGTGTACCCAGTATAGTACATGAGTACAGTACATCCACAACACCTCTATCTCTCATTTCCTTTCCTTTCCTTCCTTTCCTTTCCTTTCCTTTCCTTTCCTTATATTCCTCTCCTTCCTCTCCTCCCCATCCCACCCAAAGAGTTTCCTTAGGTTACCCCCTCCCTCCCCAAAGAATTCTCCTCCTTCTCCTCCTCCTCCCCCCTTCCCCCCTAACACGCCATGATTTAGCTAGAGCCTCCAGCCACTTACCCCAAGGCTATAGGAGGTGTGGACAGCATTGGCAAAATTGAAAAAAAAACAACTTCAAATCATCTTTCTAATCATCTACTTTTTTTGTTGAAGCAAAAAGATTGGTAGATTTTGATGGTGGAAGTTGACATTTATTATCTTGATTTCTTTTTTTGGAGATGAGATACATGTAACCTATTTGATCTTACCGACTAAGGTACAGTTCTTGTTAGATTATTACATTGCTGAATGACTGATATGGGAGGAAGCATCTGTATTCACGACAGCTAGACACTGATATGGATGGAGATTGTTCCAAGTAGACCATGCACAAATCTTACTGTTCTACTCTGCTCTTCAGTTCTCTCGTACATGAATGACAATGCTATCTGTACAATGCTCGCTCAAGAATGCTCCCTGGGTATCTTAATCAAGTTCCTTCCCAATGTACCTCAAGAATGCGCAAGCCTAGCAATCATCCTCGCCCTCATGTAACATCCAAACACACACTCAGCATCCTATGCATCTGGTCGAGCGCGCCCTATGCTCTAGCTGGTTACAGCTTGTTCGCCTTCCTGAATCTCTGCATAGGACCAGGATCCTTCCTCGCAATATACCAATTACCTTGCGCGGCACCCCAGCTGACGCTGTCGGAAAAGTACTCAAACTTTTGCTGGACAAACAAGTTGACCACCGAATCAATGTTGCGCGTCGACATCTTGTGGCCATCTGGGACGAATGGCTTGAGACTTACAACCTGGCACCCATCTTTGAGATCCAGAAACATGCTCAGTAGACGGCCGTTGAGATCAGACGAGAATGCTTGATTGTTGACAAGGACCACATCAGCCTCTTGCAGGATCCTGGGAACTTTGGGATGCTCGAGAAAATCGCCTCGGAGGAGGTGTATGTTGCCAGCTTCGAGGCCCCATAGCTTGGTTCGGCCAGGGAACTCCTTCTCCTGCAACTCGGCGGCATCGCAGGGATTGGGCATCATCTCAATTCCAGTACTGTCACAGCCAACTTCCAGCGCAGCCTGCAAGACGACATTACCGACACCAGATCCCAAGTCGACAAACTTCATCTCGTGGGTGAGCTTCGTCTTCTTGAAAATGTCACTGCAGAACCGTGGCAGAAGCTCGCCGTACACGTTCTCACTAAACGCCTCGTATTTGCGCAGGTTTTCGACGTTCGGCGAGACAGTCCGCGAGTACGTCTGCTCCAGGATTCGCCTCACCCAGTCCAGAGATAGATGGCTTTTGCTTCGAAGCACAGTCTCGATTGTCCCGCCATCTATCAGCGACTTCATGAGCTTGTTGTAGTCCTGGACGATTTCCACAAACTCCACAGCGTCTTCCTTTTGCCACGCCAAATTAAAGCGTCGCCGGTAGCCCGTCTCTGGGTGTGTGTACTTTGCAGCCATCTCTTCTGGCAGGTAGTGCTGGCAGATGGTGTCAACAGTCTCGATGATATCCTCCATAGGCCTGTAGTCCTCCTTCTTCTCTGTCTTTGGCCACTTCAGCTGGAACTTCTCCCTTTGGCCTCTGCTAGGGTATTGAAGCTTGCACGATTCGAACTCTTGATCGCCCCAGGGGTTCTTGAAGTTCTCGGCATACCTACCGGAGGTCGCATCTGCGCCATGCACAATCGCCAACGTCGTGCCCGCCTTGAAGGATGTAGCCGAGAGCAGCGGTCTTCTCGAACCATGGCTGTCTATGGAGCTGACACTGCTCTTGATGCGCTTGCGAGAGACATCCGAGTCACTACCGCCAACATCACTGCTGTCATCCTCGTCTTCGCTCCAGATGTGCCGATCGGGGGTAGCGCTCTTCCTCTTCACTCCTCGAGCGTTGGCAACTGCTCGTTTCGCAATATTTGCAGGCTTCGTCCTCAGGATGGGCGTGCCGGTTGGCTTGAATCTGTTGGGATCGTGTTTCCGAACAGGCGCTGGCGGTGCGGCCGCATTGGAGTGCGCAGGCGTGACAGTCTGTGTGACGGGCATGCGAACGATGGTCTTGCGGACCACAGGCGCGGCGGCGGCGTTGGGCCTGTTGAAGTTCATGGCAATGCTGGTGCAAGGCTATTCTACTAGCAAGGGGTGTTGCAACGGCTGTCGTGCATGCTGCGCGAAAGGCGTGATGGATGGTAGATAGACTGACTGTGTCAAGTATGTACGTAGTGACTATTGAGTAAAGTAGAGTAGGTAGTGTAAGCTGTCAACAATAAACAACAGGGCAGCATGTCTGGCACGTCCGAAATACTGCAGGGCACGCAAGGAGAGCGAGTGGATGAAGAAAGAGCCTCGTTTCGTCCATTTTCAGCCGGCGGGAGCCGAACACAGTTCTAGATGGCAATTGGAGCCGTGACGAGTCTTACTATGTACATGTACTTACCCGGTAGGTACTTCTAGTCCGACCTGTGCATCACCTTCCTTGCCACTACATGTACATGTGGTCTCGTGACGGTGGACGATATGCGCAACACGTAGAACTACTTTAGATGTGGAGGAGGTCATCCTGTGTAAGGTACCTATTCTAGTTCTAAGGTGTGTGGCTGTGGTAGACTCCGATCCTCTCTGGCAAGTGCATGTACCGCCTACTGTACATGCACATCATCACTTCCAGTTGCATGTACACTTACATGTACATTACCTACACACACCTACACCTACCTACCTACACATACCTTACCTACTGTACCTACTAGTATCTTCCATTGCTCTCCACTACCTCCTGTCACCATGGACGGGAGGCACTCTGAGCACATAGTGACATCATGCTTAACACGAGTATATAAGGTACCTTACCTTATGATAGATGTCTTCTCACTCATAATCACCAGACGGCTCAAAGCAAGCTTCTTTCTATGAACCCCTGATACTGACTTCTATCACTGCGAGTCTCAGCAAGATCTGCCAGAACTAGCCAATCGAGGGACAGCTCGCCAATCATGGCCTCCCACCAGAAGTTCGAAAGCCCGGACGACTTGCCAGTCACCAACAAGGCAATTGGAGAGCCCGAGTCGATCAAGGAGAAATTTCTGGAGACGGGTGCTTCCATGGTACAGAGCTTCGAGCCCCCCAAGCGTCTCTGTGCTCATCTGTAGCTATCTCTTTCCCATATCCAAGCATGCTACAGCTAATATCCCTCAGCAACGCCTTCCACGTCTACGTCAACGAGCCAACTCGGACCTCAGAAGCCAATCACTACTGTGCTCATGTCAATGAAGATGTTCGACAGTGTATTCTCTACGACTCCCCAGGCCCAAACGCAAGGCTAATTGGAGTCGAGTATATGGTCTCGCCACGTGTCTACCACACCCTTGATGCAGAGGAGAGGAAGCTCTGGCATTCGCATGTCTTCGAGGTCAAATCTGGCATGCTCATTATGCCGGCGCCTTCAGGAATGCCCCTGAGCGTGTGGGAGAAGGCCGAGAATGCTGAGATGGAGGAGGTCGTTCACCTTTATGGCAAAGTCTTCCAGCTTTGGCAAGTCGACAGAGGCGACAAGGTTCCTCTCGGTATGCCAGAGTTGATGACCAGCTTCACGAGTAATGACCAGACGGAGATGGATAAGCTAGTTGGAGATCGCGATCGAAGATTCGGAGTGGATTACAAGAAGAAAGCGGCTGGAAGAGCTTACATCGAAGAGCCAGAGGTTCATCCCGATGCCGATGATCTATGGAAGAAGCAACAGAAGTCGCAGTGATCAGCCTCTTGTCACTGAAGCCACTGCTTCGATCTTCATGGTATAAAATGGCGAACTGGGCCCCCGAGTACGACATGGTGCTGACATCACACACAACCTCGCGCTAGCGGATGTTAGCATCTTGATCGCGATCTGTGCTACTCACTGTTGCACCCAGCAAGATGCAGCATTGGCCAAGAGTGTACAAGACAATCGATTCTTCGTGCTGGCAGAAGCAGTAGGAATGATATGAAGCGTACCTAGGTCATGTGTTAGTGTCTGATCAAAAGTCGAACCGCATCAACCTCAGTGGTGTTCTGGGGCAGCATTCTAGCTTCATCCGCTTGATGATGATGATTAACGCCGGAGGAAGGAAATCAGTAAGAACATCAGGTTAGTATTCTAAAGTATACTGTCTTTCGATGCATGCCACTTCACCGGCATCTAGTCTCGAATGTATGGAAAAGTGATAAGGTACCTTACTTTCTCAACTCCGAGAACTTCTCAATATTGCCAGTAGAGCGCACTCCTTGCCTAAGGATACCTATGCGTACATATCTTAGAGAAGCAGAGATAGATGTATAGATGTGTTATGTATGTATAGGTCAGAAGTCGAAAGTCGAGAGAAGAAGTAAGGTAGAGAGAAGAAATGCCGTGCCAGTCTTAGAAAGCTTGGCGCCCCGTCAGCTAAACTTTTCCGACCGACGGCGAGTAATGACTACGACCTCCTTTAGTTCTACCGCGGCATATGTATCAGAGATCCAGCACGGAGGATATGGGGACGCGTGGCACAGGAACCCGATGGAAGTACTCTACTGTAATAAAAGAGTGGAGCGAGCGCGTCGGTTCTAGGCCTGGAGTAGAACTACCTTACTAGACGTAGGTACCTTACTGACTGCTGACCACTGGGAGGGAGGGGGAAAGGGAGAGGAAAATCACTTGTTGGTAAGCAGATCGGAGTGTAACAGTACATGTAGTCTGCAGAGAGAGAGAGAGATGGTTCACCCCCTACAAGATACTCACCCCCTACAAGATACAAGATACGAGATACGAAGTTGGCTGTGGTGTACTAAGCTGATATAGTCCACTGGAACTATATATTCCTATGGAGCCTCTCGCTCTCCAGGGAGGTGGAGGTGGAGGTAGGAGTGGAGGTGGAGGTGAAGGTGAGTGGAGGTAGAGGTGGAGGTGGAGATGGAAACACCCAATATATGTGGAGGACACACAGCAGTGAAGCGGGTATGGTACGGCAGTATTTTAGTACACTTTCTGCAACAACGTAAATGTGGGTCCTAAGCTCAGCGCTATCGTCAGCGCTAGTATCAGGCGTTCTAAGAGTAGACTAAGTACGAAAATTATTACTAGGCAGTTGTATAATACTATAAGAGGTTATAACGAGGATTATTTATATAAGAATACTATAACTCTATTGAATGCTAATATAAGAAATACTACTTATCCTTAATCGCTTTCCTGCTTCTCGTCCGGCCTGCTAGTAGCGACGTAAATCCCTTGCTTAGTCTACTTAACCTATTCTGCTCCTATAGTGTCCTTAGTAAAGCTATTTCTATCTATAAAGCGCCTCTCTTATAAATGCTTTCTTTCGGTGTCTAAGGGCGCTGAAATTATTAGCAAAGGCTATTCCGTAGATATACAATTATACCTTAGGAAGAGAAACCTCTTAAAAGACTAGCAGCGTAGGAGAGGCTAGCAGATTAGCAACCCTACTAGTATAAGTATCCTCCTCTAACAAATTGAAAGTATTC